>JAJKFI010000089.1:4979150-5004353 GCA_029204185.1 Lerista edwardsae
ACACACACACACACACACACACACACACACACACACACACACACACACGCACACACACACACCCCGAGTTATCCACCACCTCCCTATGTGTGGCATGGACCAGGGCCTAAAACAAGCATTTCAGTTCCATTTTGGAGTCAAAGGCATTTCTCCAAATGCCAGAGGTTCCCAACCATAACAGATACCCCCCAAGTCAGTGCCTGAATTTGGTGCACTAATTCTTTACTGTTGCCTCTTTGCTTTCTGATCACCGCAATTCAACAAGTACTATAAGCAACCCAATAAAAGGGAGGGTGAAGTTTAATGTTCCGAGATTACAATATTACATTTTAAAAGCCTCGGCTTGATGGCACTTCAGAAACTTTATAGACTTCCGCTCCAGACATCAAAGGTGTTCATGGAATTATTATAAGAAATATTTGCAAGACAGGACACTTCACTGAATGTATTGGGGTGGGGAGTGCCTTCAGCAAAGAACTCTGGACCTTTTGAATCATTTTGACAATCTGTCACATACCATGCAATGATGCAAATAACCTGGACAGCTCAGGGCTACCCATGCGGGCATAGAGCAGAGTCCTCTCATCTTGGTAATGAATTTGCTGCATTCAAAGCATCAGCGAGGAGAGAAGGTGTAGAAAACTGGTGTCGTTTTTAAATTTCACTGCCTGGAGTCAGAGCATTCAGTGAACTGAAGGTTTTCAGCAACAGTAGAAACATCTGGTCTATTTGTTGAGGGAATGTTCCTTTAGGTGAGGAACTGCTGGAGATCAAAGCTTCAAGATATCACACCATCCAAAAACCGCCTTAAGTGCCTTAAATGAGAGTTTGTGTATTGCTTTTGACAGCGTAGTCGCCACATAGCGGAGAAGCTTAAAGCCAGTTATGTTTTGAAAACTGCGGTACTGCTGAATGAATAAAACAAGTGAGCCCTGTAACAAAATGCTGCATCTCCCCAGCCCTAATGCCCAGGTTGCTCAAGCAGGCCAGTTCCTTCTCAGCCCAGCCTCATGTTCTGCATTTGTTTTATTCCACGTGCCTCCTCAACATTCTGTGATGCCAGGAACCACTGAGAGCACAATCCTAACCTGGAGTTAGGCCGGCAGAGTTAGGCCAGCAAAGTTTGGTCAGCACAAGGACCACTGTAAAGTGCGTTTGGACCACCCTTGAGGTCAGGGAGGGATAGCGTATGTCTGTGTGCTGGCTATTTTTCTTTTCTTTTTATTCTCCTCACCTTTCAAAAGTTCTGCCAAACATCTCTCTCCTCCTTGGTTTCTCATCTTGCCAGGTAATTTCAGGGCAGGAAGTGAATGTTGCCAGGAAATTGAAACTCTATCCTCTTAACCAGTGGTACAATTCAAATGAATTAACAACCGGTTCTATGACTTCATAGCCGGAGCCAAAAAAAACCCGAAGCCAGCCGAGGTAAGCGAGTCGCAGTGATGTCATTCAGGGGGAACGGACCAGAACGGGCGTTCCGGATCCTAACGGGCTCCGTGGCTACTTCCGGGTGTTTTTTTTTGTTTGTTTTTTCAACATTTGAATTTGAACTCAAAAGTGAGTTCCTGTTCCTAAATCATTTGAATGACACCACTAAGCGAGTGGGCGGGGCCCGGCCATTTAACAACCGGTTCTATAGAACCTGGGCGAACCCCCTGAATTTCACTACTGCTCTTAACCCTTATACCTCCCAGGAAGAAAATGAAATGCAGATAGTTTGAGTTATCAGTCTGGAAAGGTTTTTGGCTTTCTTGCCCTCTTGGGGTTTTTGTGTGTGTGTGAAGATTCTGAACTTTTGCAAACCTATGCATTGCCAGAAACTTCCTTTGTGCATGGTCTTGTTTTGGCTCGAATCCTGTTGGTCTGCAAGACTTGAGTTTAGAGTAGAAAGAACAAGTGGGACATACAAACACATCTCCCAAACCAAAATGCCTAATTGGCTCAAGCAGGCCAATTTCCTCATCCTGCTACCTCTACTGTTGTGTTCTACTGTTGTTCTTTTACAACTGCTACACTTTCTGGATCAGGGCCAGGCAGGGCATTAGCTGGATATGGTGCGCACTGGCCAATCCTGCCATCCCATTAGCTCATTCCACCTACCTTCCCCCAGTTTCCTGCTTGTTACACTTCTCCCTTGCCTTCCCCCCTCCCCTGCAGTGCTCAGCACAGAGCTTTCCTGCTCTGGCAGGCACCACTCCTTGCACTGGTGCTAGCAGGAAGGCTTTGGCCTTCTCAATGGCAGGCCTAGAAGGTGTGCTGTTGCAGCATGTGTTAAGGCACGTGTGCGACCTGGCATGCTGGCAGTGCATGCTGGCAAAGTGCTCACTCTGCTCTGCTGTCACATACAATCAGCTAGGATTGTGTCCTGAGGGTGTTTTGATGCTACAATTTTGTTTCATTACATATTGATCATTGGGCAGAGGCGGCGGCCCAATGGGAACATTTAGTTTTGTTCTGTGCTGGTATATATATTGTAGGACCCCCGTGGCGGGTGCTACATAACATTTCTGTGTGCTTTGTAGAAATACCCTGTATTGTTCTGTGTATCAAGCGCTTTCAATGTGCATGGCATTCTACAGCATTTTATAGAACACTAGCGTTTTGTTACCCGGTGTTGCCCGGGGGACAAAGTATCCCCAGTGTGTAGTAGGAGAAGGAATGAATACAGGGACAGAATCAAGCAAAGGAGCGTACTGAAATTGTCACACGCACTGATCAATGTCTGCAGGTCCCGTGGCAGTGTGAGAAACTCACAGTAATGTTAATTTAACTCAAACCCTGTTTGTAACCCACATTGTTAGTTTCCCCTCCAGGAGGAAGAATAAATATGAGGAGACAGGGACAAAATCAAGTACAAGGGCAAACTGGAGCAGTCATACTCACTGACCAATGTCTGCAGGTCGTGTGTTAGGATAGCACTGAAGTATGAGAACGTGGAAGAGGTGGCCAGCTAGCTCTCTGGAAATAGGTCCCTCTCAGATCCGACTGGGTGCTGGAACTCTCTGGATCATCTGCAACTCTTTGCAACTCTGGCAGTGGAAACCGGTTTCACTTTCGGTTTAGCTTTGTGTATCACATAACCTGCAGAATCGTTTCTGACCACAGGGTGGCAGCAGACCTGTAGCCCAATGCAATCCCTTTGGTTCCTGACGATCTGGCCCCCCTCCCCAAAAAACAGGGGGCTGTAGGGGGGTCTGACCCCCGCAGTGTTCTTTGCCAGGCTGCAAGGTACGTGTGTGCCAAGTTTTGTGGCTGTGGGTCAAGGCACGGAGACGCCTATAAATAACATACATACATACCCACATACATACATACGCACATACATACACACGTCTGTTTTTATATATATAGATCACTTCAAGGCAGTGGCTAAGAGCTACAAATCAGTCTCTGATTCATACTTTACTAGCAGGCCTTAGGCTAAGAGGGATTGTCACCCCTGGGCTAAGATTTAGATAGGGTTACCAGATACAAACGGGAACGGAGTACCTATACCTATACCATTATATAGAAGAGGGACTTTTGGCAGGTGCAGCTTTTTAAAACCTTCCATGTTGCGCTGCACCTGCCACATTTCCTTCATCTGTACCAGGGGTCTTGAAACCTGGCCCAGGGACCGGATGTGGCCCTTGGAGAGCCTCTGTCCAGCCCACAGCAAGCCTCTGGTCCCCTATGAGCCATTGACCCCTCTGACCTTGCTGGCACAGGCTGCACCCTCTAAGCTGTGCTCTTGTGTGTGTGGGGGGGTATTCTGAGGGCCAAGGAAGCCGTGTGCAGCCTGTCCGGTCCTCAGAATGCCTCCGGAACTCTGAAAATAATCACTTTCTGGTTTCCCCAAAGAGCTGGCAGTGACGTTTTTAGGCCCTCTGACATCAGTTTTCTGAGCGTCCGGGAAGCCTCCCCAGCCTTCAGAACATGCTCTGAGTGTTTCCTGTGACCTGCTGGTTCTAAGATGTTTACTGCGGCACATTTAAGTAATCTGCTTGTGGGGTGGGGGAATGGGAGTCCATTAAAATATGCGCTATATTCAGCAGTGTCATGCTACCAGTACGCTGGGTGGGAGGAACGGGTGAGCGGCAGCCCGCCCGTTGCGTCATGCTCTGTTTTGCCGTCTTCCCCGCCCCATCTTCCTCCCCCGCCCCGTGGCTCACCTGTTCCTCCCGCCCAGTGTACCGGTAGCATGACACCGCTGGCTATATTTCTGTTGTGTGTGTTGGTGCATGAAAGAATCCTATAACTTGGAGCCCATTCATTCATTCATTCATTCATTCATTCATTCATTCATCTAAGTTCTATCTCTAAAATATTTATTTAAGTTTTCTATATTTAAATTTATTTATTTTTCTGACCCTCAACACCAGATATTTGAAGTCAGGTATTTGATGCAGCCCTCCGGCTGAAAGGTTTGGAGACCCCTGGTCTATACAGTGGTTAAAGTACAATGGTTAAACCCTTTGTGCATGTGGAACCCTAGCTTTAGCCCCTCATCTGCTCCTCACAGTAACTGGAATAATAGTACTCACATGGACATTGTAAGCATTAAGCTGAGATAATGTATACAAAGCATTTTGGATGGAACACTGTAACAGCACTGTATAAATGTTTATGGTTATACCCAGTGGTGGGATTCAAATAAATTAACAACCGGTTCTATGTCCTTCAGGGCGGCCTCGAGTGGGCCTTAGGAGATTGATTCGTGGCTGTTTGGAGAAACACTCAAAATTTTGCCCTTGGGGAGGGGGAAAACGAATCTGCTTGTTTCCTGTGAAGGTGACATTACAATCTGTTGTTGGCAGTGCAACTTGGCCATCGTTTCACTAGTCCTCCTGCACTTCTAAGGTGTGTGCCCATCGCTCACTTACTTTTCTGCTCAAGATGTCAGGCATCCCAAAACTGTGATGCCACATCTGGGCCAGGGGAGCTTGTGGGGTCTGGGGTCAGTGCCAGGCTGTTCTGGTCAGAGGACCCATGCAAGGCAGCAGGAGAACTGGGAATGCAGGAAATGACTTTGGGTTTCAGATTATGGCAATGACTAAGCTTGAGGTTGTTGTGTTTTGCATCTCAGCTTTAGCAGTCACCTTGAGTCACATGCATCTGCTTTGCAGGCAGCAATGCAACAAAGCCATTGTGGAACTTCATCTTCATCTTCAACTAGAGGAAGTAATAAAGAACATGGGGAAAATACGCTTAGCAGTAACTTTACTCTGTGTGTGGGGGGGAATACCTGATTTTTTGATAGAAAAAAGCAACTTGGAGAGATCCAGAAGGACCTCTCCAAGTTGGGGGAATGGGCAGCCAAATGGCAGATGTGTTTCAGTGTAGACAAGTGTAAAGTGATGCACATTGGGGCAAAAAACCAAAATTTCACCTATAGGCTAATGGGTTCTGAGCTGTCTGTGACAGCTCAGGAGAGAGATCTTGGGGTGCTGGTGGACAATTCAATGAAGGTATCGACCCAGTGTGTGGCAGCAATTAAGAAGGCCAATTCCATGCTTGGGGTAATTAAAAAAGGGGTTGAGAATAAAACAGCCAATATTATGCTGCCATTGTACAAATCGATGGTAAGGCCGCACCTGGAATATTGTGTCCAGTTCTGATCGCCGCATCTCAAAAAGGACATAGTGGAGCTGGAAAAGGTGCAGAAGAGAGCGACAAAAATGATTATGGGGCTGGGGCACCTCCCTTATGAAGAAAGACTGCAGCTTTTGGGGCTCTTCAGTTTAGAAAAAAGGCACCTGAGGGGGGACATGATTGAGACATACAAAATTATGCATGGAAGGGATAGAGTCTATAGAGGGATGTTCTTTTCCCTCTCTCAAAACACCAGAACCAGGGGGCATCCGCTAAAACTGAGGGTTGGGAGAGTTAAAACAAATAAAAGGAAGTACTTTTTTACCTAGCGGGTAGTTAATCTGTGGAACTCTTTGCCACAGGAGGTGGTGATGGCATCTGGTCTTGATGCCTTCAAGAGGGGATTGGACGGATTTCTGGAGGAAAGGTCCATTGTGGGCTATAGGCCATGATGGATTGTGCAACCTCCTTACAAAGGTGTTGGGCTACTGGTATCGGGTGCAAGGGAGTGGCAACAGGATGCAAGCATTTTGTTGTCTCATGCCTCTCTGGGGCATCTGGTGGGCCGCTGTGAGATACAGAAAGCTGGACTAGATGGGCATTTGGCCTGATCCAGCAGGGCTCTTCTTATGTTCTTATGTTCTTAACATGTTGCTATGTTGCTTTTTTCTATCAAAAATTGTATCAGTGCAATCTGCTTACTCGTTTGCTTACTCAGAAGTCCTACTGTGTTTAGTGAGATAAAGAGCCCTATCTTAAACTTATTGGCTGTCCTTGATCCAATGCTCCACTGGCAATGACTACTGTAAAGCAGTCAGCACCAGCTGCAAAAGGCACTCCTCCAGCATGCTACTTAGCGCACTGCTAGCAGAACCAGTGGGAAGACCTCTGCCTTCCTGCCTGTGACAATGCATCTCTTGTCACTGAGGGCGGCATCCTAACTTTCCAGCATAACTGTGCCCATGGGGCATGCGTTACATCCTGCAGCTGGGGGACAGTCATGGAGGCCTCCTCAAGTTAAGGGAATGTTTGTTCCCTGACCTCAGAGCTGCATTACCCTTACCCCGGTGCTGGATAGTTAGGATTGCACCCTGAATGGCTTAGATAAAGTCATGAAAGGTAGGAGGGATGGCAGGAGGGCAGGAAAGAGGCAGGGAGGGGACAAAATGGGCAAGTGATGGGCAGATCAAATCCCAGGAAGGAAGTGAGATTAGTGCCACTGCCGTTGCTGCTGATATTCTTACCCCTTCCTTGGCCCAATCCTGCAGTGCAGGTCAACATGGACCTGTGCCAACAAAATAGCTGTTGCAGGTCCAAGTAGATAAGAACATAAGAACATAAGAAGAGCCCTGCTGGATCAGGCCAAAGGCCCATCTAGTCCAGCCTCCTGTATCTCACAGCGGCCCACCAGGTGCCCCAGGGAGGCATGAGACAACAAGACGCTTGCATCCTGTTGCCACTCCCTTGCACCCGGTACCAGTAGCCCAACACCTTTGTAAGGAGGTTGCACAATCCATCATTGCCTATAGCCGTGTCACAGGGCTTACCTCTGGATAAAGAAACAATTGTTCCTTTACTTGGAGGAGACCTCTGAAACTGTCACCCCACCATACGATGCAATGGTACTGCTGCATTCAACAGGAAGTGGAATGAATAAGATCGAGCTGTTTACTCCCTTGGAAGCGTGCATAGGAGAGCAGCATTACGCTCACTAATCAGTGGAGCCCAAAAGTCGAGCCCATCCTCATCAGGCTGGATGTGAAACAGTTGAAGACAGAATCAATTTCCCTGATGTATGTTTTCTGTATGCAGATGGGTGGTTTTTTTTTTACCAAAAAAAATATATTAATGAGTATTTAGTCATTTGAGTCTAAAGTGCGCCAGCCCAGAGAGAAGTCTCCCTCCTCAGCAGTGGCGTAGCTACACCGTTTGCAATCTGGTGAAAAGAAGATTTTGTAGCCTCCCCACCCAATATAGCCCCTTTTGTAGCCCCTTCTGTTTGAGTCACACAGAAAGACGGATCTCCAAAGTAGTTGAACCCCACAGCAGCGGGCAAAGCAAGGCAAAGCTTTGTTGCTCCAGAATTAAAACAAAATCAGCTCAGGAAGCACACAGAAAGATTCATCCCCAAAGTAGTCGCAGACTGTTCCCACCCACCCAATAGCCCGCAGCGTGTAGCCTGGTGCAGATGCTACTTGCTGCACTTATATAGCTATGCCACTGCTCCTCACTAGGTCTGCATTCCATGGTGTGGGCTTCTGAAATCCCCCTCCCTTCTGGAGTTGTCACTGGGGCACGTGGCCTTCCAAGGGCTTCATTTCCTAGAAGAGAGATCTTGCTAAAAAGAGAAGTTCCCTGAAAAACATTTTCAAAAGGACTTCATTTTCACATTTCATTTTCAGTGTATAAAATGTAGGATTAGTAATGGTTGAAACATGAATACATAAACCCTTTAAACTGAGCTTGCACTGTAAACAGAAATGATGCCACAGTGAATTAATGCTTAATTAAACCCAAGTTGCTAGCTGTGAGGATAAGCTTGCATACACTTTGAAGTTTTTTTCAAAACAGAAAAGGTCAAAATTGGAAACAAATACCAAAGGGAAAAACAACATTTATGGACTGTAATTTTAAAATTCCGCTTGAGTGAATGACTGGGAAAAGAGAAAAGACAAAAGTGTAAAAGTAAAAGTGTAACTTACGGCGCAATCCAACCTGGTGTCGGAATGGCGAGGCCGGCCAGCCTGCACCAAATCCAACCCTGGGTCGGGAAGGCTGGAGCCTCCTTGCGACAAGGGCACGTTTGCGCCCTTACCGTAGGGGAGGCTCCAGCCTCCCTGATGCACTCCTCAGCTCTGAGCCTGCTAAACACGTAGCGTCAACGTGACAGGCACGCTTGGATTGCATTGCCCTTCACTTTCTAGCAATGCACCATACTTTATGGTGGTCTCAAAATGTTATCTACTATTCTGTGCAGCCAGGCTGCTGCCACAAGCAGGATGTGGCTGTGGCTGTGTGCCAGTGGCCTCTGGAAAAGCCCTAGTGCCCATATGTTGGCATGGGGTTGGGTGGGTGGATAGTGGGAGATGGGCAGAACAGGGTGGGGGAGAGAGGAATGTAGTGGGGAGGGTGTGTCAAGGACAGGAAGGGGTAGTGTCTGCAACAGCAGCTCTGCCAACCCCCTTCCTGTCTGCAAGGAAGGTCCACCTTGCTGGTCCACCTACCCAGGTCCATTTGGACTCCCACCAGCAATTGGACTTCCACCACCATTTGGACTTCCACCACCTGCTAGTCCAAGTAGATCCATCAGGGCAGAGGATGTTTACCCGTGGGCAAGGGAGCAAATGGAGAAGGAGACCTCTGGGACTGCCCCCCTTGCAGGAAGCTGTATGTGCTACTGTGTCATGGTTGCATCTATGGCGGGAATTTGGTTAGGATTGGAGACTTAGTCAATATAACATTGAGGCTGCTGCTGCTGCTGCTCCTCCCCACTGTACCCTGGTTAGCCTCCTTGTTAGCTAGCCACGAACTTGGTAGCAAAGAGGCCAGAATCCTCCTCCACCACCACCATTTTCGCTGCTGCAGTTGGCAGCATGGAGGTGAATATGTGCCTGTCTGCTGCCCAGTTCCTGAGCACCATGAGAAAGTAGTTGCTGCATGCATGTGCTTTGCAAAGCATCGGGAGTCTTGCACCATTGGGGAGGGTCTGCATGGCTTTTGGTCCAGGGCCCCTCAAAAGCTGGAGCTGCCACTGGAAAAGATAATGTTTGCGCATGTGTGCGTGCACACACACGTGCACATGTACGCTTTATGAGATGCTTACACACTCTGAAGATTTAAAACTTGTATACTGGGCACTCTGCAATGCAGTAGCCCTAAGGCGATCCCTTCCAACTTGGTGACCTGCCTGTGCAGGAGTGAATGGTTTGTGTCCGTACTCTTTCTGAGCTAAAATTATAAGGCAAACTCCAGACAGAGGTGAGCACTTTTATGTCTTATTGATTGCAATAATTCTTCAATTGAAAGAAAAAAGAACTTGGAAATGCTTGTCCTTGGTTGGATTGTGTCCATCCTTTTTATTTGGATCTTATATCATAGGTTTCATTTTGCAGTTCCCTTTATTTTTTAAATGCTGTGGTGCAATGGCCCATGGCTAAACATTTTAATAAATATTGACTGGATTTGTGATGTAGAAATGCTACTGCATTTCAAATGAATGATTGAGTTATATTTATTTAATTATAGTGTGCAAGAACTGCAACCAGTAATTTTTCAACAGCTCAAGATTGTTAAAACTCCATACACAAAATATGATGGTTATATTCTTTTATGAATTACATTAGAAACTTGCAGCTTGCAGTTTTTAATATATCTTTCTAAGAACCAATGTGCAAAACAGAGTATGAAATTATTCATATTTCGACAATAACATTTTCTTTAAATTAATTTTCCTCCTTCCCCTTTTTTTAAGGATGAAAAGAACCAGGTGTTGATAACAAATGCTTGGCTACAGATGGTAAGTAATTTTGTTAAAATATTATTAAATTATTGAAAAAGAATTGTGTTTTTTTTTTTGCAAAATATGCAAACCTTAACCATATTTTCAAGGAATGGGAGAACCCGATTATCAGGTGGGCTGCCCTTTCAGCAGTGCCACCTCAGCACAGCTCAGCAGCTGAGAGCACCTCAAGAACACGTTAAGAAGAAAAGAACTATTGGAATATTTAAAGATGATACTGATGATTTGTTATTCACACTGCCACCAAGGTCCCAGTCCTATCCCACTTCCCAGCACCAATGCAATTGCAGAGCATCCCTGAGGTAAAGGAGCAAACATTTCCTTATCTTGAGGAGGCCTCCATGGCTGCTCCCCCACTGCAAGATGGAGCATATACCCTGTTGTCATGGTTGCATCAGAGCTGGAACGTTGGATAGGACCAGGCCCCAAAACTGTAATTGTGCATTTAGCTCCCCACATAAAGTTAGTGATGTCACAATAGCATCCCATGTTCCCTGCTCCTCCCTCATCCTTGATAGCAGCAGACACTGATAATG
Organism: Lerista edwardsae; assembly: GCA_029204185.1. Lineage (NCBI taxonomy): Eukaryota > Metazoa > Chordata > Lepidosauria > Squamata > Scincidae > Lerista > Lerista edwardsae. The sequence goes on from JAJKFI010000089.1 coordinate 4,989,777, forward strand.
GGCAGGGGTGAGGAAATGAAGAGCACTGTGACATCCGGACCCAGATCTACTAGAGGGAGGGAGATCTATTACTCCTTCCAGATCTACTACTACTACTGGAGGGCTCCATGTGGTGGCAATTTTTGGTGGCTTCTATGCAGCTAGCATAATATTTTGTTTAGCTTATAATATCCCAGAGATGTAAGCTATCTTATGCTTTGCTGGACCATGGCAGTACAGCATAGGGTTGATTTATAAGGAAAAACCTCATCCACTTGTTTTAGTACTAGGAGCCAACCTTGCTTCATGCATTGCCTGATTTTTAAATTCTAATGGCTGTGGCTATAATTAGGATTGGACAGCACTGCTCCTTCCTCCAAGTAGCAGCGTGTTTAACATTTGATGCACACAGCATAATCTTTACAAACCGTCAAAAATTGGGTCATGATCCACTGGTGGGTCCCAGACCCACAGTTTGGGAACTGCTGAGTTAGTGATTTTCTGAACATGCCATGCCCAAAAGGTTCACCATCACTGGTATAAGATGATAGAATCAAAGAAAGGTAACTCACAGCCCTCTCTCAAAGACCTCACAATAGCAATGCTCCCATATACTTTTTTATTGGTCTGAACCAATGCTCACAGAAGATGTAATGAAGAAGAGTACAAGGCACAGAGCTGGAGAGGCAAATGGAGAGAGCCTTCTGAACTTGCTTAAGTCTCTGGGTACCTATATGATAGCTAGAATTGCATGTCACAGAGGCAGACCCCTCATTTGAAATCCAGACCTGCAGCATTACAAAGGGAATGAGGGCAGGATTTTTAGAATGAGAGGAATGAACAACAGAGGTGAGCTGTACTCTCCTACACCTGCTTAACTCCTAGCAGTCTCAGCCTCAAGTGCTTCTCTCCCAACTGGAATCAGTTCTCGTATAGGAACCCAGCTGGAGCAAAGTGACCACAGGCAAGAAGCTGCAAGAAGGTAAGGCCCAGGGAGAGGGTTCAGCTCCCCACCCACCCATGCAACCCTTTTGCTATAAATATCAGACCATCAACACTCCTCCCCAGTCTTTATGTGATTGGGGCAGACCTTGGTTTAAATACATGGATCTACAACTCGAGTTATTTGCACACATAGACCCTGGTAAGGAGTGGTAAAACAATTAGGGGTTAAGAAAGGAAGATGTAAGTGCTGGAAAAATCATCCCAATCGAGGAAAGTTATGGAAAGGAGTGACAGGAGTAGTTCAGAGGAATAAGGCCAAGAGAATTAAACCAGAGGAGGAGTTAGAAAGAAGAAGGGAAACTTGATCCAATAATGGTCAAAGAGAAGAGGTGCATGTTGCCAGGAGATCAACAGTTCATTTATAAATGGAAATTGATAATGAAATCCTTGGCTACAAATCTCTAGTTGGATGCAAAAATCTGCCTTAGCTGCAAAAAGTACTGCAAGGAATCTGGCAGGGTGGTTGGTATCTCTTATATAGGATACACGCTGCCTCGTGATCATTGCTGTAATTATTCGGCCGCCATAAATGTGAGACACGTATCCCAGTTTAGAAATTTTTCCTCTCAAATATAATAAGAGGATGCAACAAATCTGAGGTATAAGTAACCAAAATAACCCTTTAGTATTCACCCTTTCTAAAAGTTGATTCTTGTATCGTAACTGTTCCTGCACAATTTCCTCAGTAACATGTGAGACTATTGTGATATGTGCACTGGTAATAGTATACTGTTGCAATCTTTTTCTAAAGAAATTGCTCATGCAGAACCCATAGTGCAGATTTCTATATGGGAGCTATAGCAAAAGTCTGTGAATTAGAGTTTAAGCCTTCCTTGCTTGGTCCTGGTTGAACTTTCTAGCTAATAACAACAACAACAACAACAACAACAACAACAACAACAATAATAATAATTAATACATGTATTTATATACCGCCTTTCTTAAGGTCACTAGATTTCTCTAATGATTAAAACTCAAGGCGGTTTACATAGGCAGACTTTTTCACAAACCCGAAGGTTTTTACAATTTACAGAATGTTCTATCTTTCAAGAACAACACTCATACAGATCTTTCTTTCTATTCTGGATTTAGCCTTCTTTCTTTAGCCACCCGTCTGTCGTCTGCTGGCTGATGAGGCTTCCCTGCTCCCACCAGAGACGCAGCTGAGTTCAGCACACTCCTCCTCCCACGAGGCAGCTGAAACTCAGCTTTTAATCAGCTGCAGTTTGCAAGGTCTGCCGCTCACACAGACTTCTGGGAGTCTCGAGCTCACAACCTTGAGATCTTCAGTTGTTATCTTCGGGCAAACGGAGGCATTAACCCTCTCGGCTAAATCTTCTGCCCCTTTCCTTTAGTAGGAATAGATGAATGTCCTTTTGGCAGTGGGACTGTGGAAACTGGACTTGGCTAATGTTGGGGCTGAAAGAAGGCTAGATGGGCAGACCATGGAACATGCACTTTCTGCTTTGATTTCTATTCACCATCAAAGATAAACCATCCCCATGACTGTAGCTTCCTGTCACTGACTCTTTCATCATTGTGATTGCTCCATGTTCATATTCATTGCATCAACATCCAATTTGTACTAATTATTTTTGAAAGTTTGGGAATAGAGTTCCTTCTGCAAATGTTAATAGTACAACATTGCCTTTCTCCATAGTCCTGGATCGATGCATATTTGTCTTGGGATCAGTATGACTATCCAGGTGTGCAGAACTTACGATTTCCAGCTGATCAAATTTGGGTGCCCGACATTCTTTTGTACAACAGGTAAGGAAGAGGCATGTCTGAGACTAGTTCCAAATACTGAGCAGGTTGCAGAAATGACTGGAAATTGGTGTAGCTCTATTAAGCTTCAGGATAATTATTGCAGCTACTCAGGAATGTCCAGTCAAGGAGACAATATAACAAGTGCTGTTCCTTTACAAGTCCCATTAAATTAAATGAAGTGATGCAAGAATGATGCTTTGAGGCTTGCAACCAGGATAAATGGAATTTTGTATTTTTGTCTGCGTGCATAATCTTGCTGGGAAAAAATACTGCTTTCCAGAAACCTTTTGTTTTGCAAACATTTCTTGGATTGGTTTAGCATTCCAGACTCTGATTCTTCAGATAGTGATTTACAATAGCAGTAATATAACGATCCCTATAGGCTTCTGACTCATCACCATTTACTTGTGTCAGTTGCATTGCTACCTGGTATTAATAGCCTTTTTGCACGTAAGCCCTGACCACTCAGGTTATGTTTCAGATCCCTGCTCCAGATCCTTTGGTACAGGAATGAAAAAAGTCTGCTATAAGAAGAAAAATCTGGTATAAGAAGTTCTTGATGATGGTCCCAGTGTTTTTGAAATGACATCCTATGGAAGTACATACATTCTCCTCTCTTTTTCCTTTAGATGGTTGTACAAAGCATATCTTTTTAAAACGACTTAGATGGTGAGAGGGATATGAATTTGGAAAGTGTTGCAGTTAGACAAAGGATGTTTTAAATGTCTTGCATCTCTGCTTCAACTGGACGTTGGGCTGAAAATGTTCATTGAAGTAGAGAAATTTCTGCATCTGTATTATATTGTGCTTGTGGTAGCAAAACTTATAACATGATTGGTTGAGCTGGTATTATGGCAAATGGTCACAAACATTTTAACTTCTCAAAGGAAAAAGGTGTCAGAATTTTGTCATTCAGTTTCTGTAAGGGAAGGAAGAAAAATTGTCAACCTGGCAATGGAAAACAGATTTTATCCTTTGCCTCATAATGAATTCAAGCAGTGAACAAAATTCTGTATGCTGTATTTTGCAGTGCAGACGAGAGATTTGATGCAACATTTCACACAAACGTCTTGGTAAACTACTCGGGATCTTGTCAGTATATACCTCCAGGTAAGAGAATATTTAAGCATGTAGTATAATGAATTAAGATAGGATAGGAAATTAAGGAATATGGATCTGGATCATAAACTGTGAACTATAAACTATAAACTGTGTTGTTAGCATATGCTGTAATTAATTTGTCAAAAATAACCAATGAGACTTTTGCTCAACTGTTAGGAAATCCAGATCAAGTAGCCAACAACCAGAAGCTCTGGTTGTAAAATTTACAAAATGTGGTGAATACCCAATATATTATGTCCCTAGGGATGATTCCGTCACTATAAACTAGAATATAAATGCTGTACAAATATCTTCAAATTGCTGAGAAAAACAGAATTGGGGTGACAACGTGGGTGGGTGGAACAGGGAGAGAATTGGGAGGATGTTGGGATTGTGAGGTTGGTAGGATTGGCAGTGGCATCATGTGCCAAATCCTAACCCCATGCCTGGGCCTTAGAGCCTCTCTGATTTTTATCAGCTAAATTGGTGGGGTGGATCTGAGTATCCCCACAGGGCAGACTATGGCATGATGCAGTATTTCCTTATCTGGGGTGACTTCCAGGCTACACCTCACTAGCACTGCATAGAGGACAGGCTAGTGTACTGTACTGTACTTCCCAAGAGGTAACAGTGCTTTTCATTATATATGCACATATTATTTTGCCCCACTGTCCTTTCTGGTCAAATAGGTTTTTCAGGTTTTTGAAAGAACCCCAAAACCTGTAAAACCAGAATCCCAGTGGTAAAAGCAAGATGAATTTGCACATCACAAGCAGTGATCCCCTTTTCAAACCACTTTAAGTTCACTGGAACTTTCTGGGGGGAAAAATGATTGTTGGTTTCCAGCCTAACTCGAGCTGGATTGTGCCAAGTGTTTGTTCAGTCCCAAACAAAGCCTCAATAATGGTAGTTACTGTTTGCCTCCACCCAAATAGGTCACCTTCTAGACATTTGGTGATGCTTCACTTTTCTCACATAAAACATGATCTCTGTTCATCAGTAGATTGTACTCAATGGAGCATTTAAACATAAGCACAGCAGAAAGAAATGCATTGGTATATTATGCAGCAGATAAGAGCAGGTTTATAAATTAGGAAATCAGAATCAGTTGGTATTTTAAGTACTAAAAAAGAAGTTATTTCTAAATTTGACTACAAAACGAACATTGTTTCTTATCTACAGAGAGGAGACACATACATGCCTAGGAATAGGATTAAAAGTCCATTTTCCTTAGGTGGTTCTGAAGCCTGGGAAGAAACTAATCTCATGGAAACCGAGCATGCGTTAAACAGGAAAAAAAATACACATATAAACTATAGTGAATCACTTCTGTCTTTTGGTCATGTTCAATTTGGGGACAAGGAAAAATAAGGAGCAGTCTTTTGGAGCTGCATTGAACAGCTGAGGAAATTCTCTTGCCTCTACAACAAATAGCAGTGGCACTGTCTCAAAGGATGCTGTTCCTTGGGCCACTGCCAAGCCTACTTGGCTGCTGAGGGCAGGCATGTGATGGGTATCCTCTCTACTCCTTCTGTGTCTTGGCATTTCAACCAAGCTGCTGCAGCAATGGTTTGGGTAAATAGCTGAGGGACTATTCCATTCCTTGGCCCATCAGCCAACATGCTGTTGCCAAGGGGGAAAGACCAATGGGGAAGAATAAAAAGGAGGTGTCAAGCAATGCTACTGATGGCTACTTAGCATGCTCTTCTAAGACCATCAGTGGTCAACTTCTGATATTGAATATTCTAATGTAACTAAATACATGCAAACTTAACAAAGATAAAGGAAGCTAGACACAACAAAATAAAACCAATTTCCTGCCTTAACAAGTGTCTTTGACGCATCTTATTGTTTTCTCCCTTTCGCTTGTATTTTTAATTAGCAGACCATGAAATCATTAGATGACAAACAATATGTGATAAATATCAATCCCTTACATAGTTAAGACTAGTGTCATATCAAATATTTATATCAGAGCAGACAGCCCCTCGAAGAAAACAAACTAAATTGAAGACAAACACAGAAAGAAATGTAATCTGAATAAAGAGCAAGATTTAAGAGACCAAAATAAATTCAGGGGAAATGCCAGGTTATTGCAGTTTCTTTTGTGAGAATTCAGCATTCAAATAGTCTCCCAAGTTTGTGTTTTTTCCCCTGTAAAAGAAATGGAAATATAATTTCAAGTGTAAGGAAAGCCAGGTTCTGCATGGTGGTGGAAGTATTTTTAAAACTAGGATCTCCCGTTATAAAGTGGGGATCAGGCAGAGGTTTGATTTGAAGTGCAAAAGGGATGTAAAAGATGTGAGAGGCATTAAATTCCCTCTCTTGCCTGCCACTTACCTTTCTGCAGCTGTTTTCACCCAGGCACTTGTCTCCCAGCTGCATTCACTTTCAGACAGTATATTCAAACCCAGACTGTAGGAAAGTCTGCTGCAGGTTAGCACTCCCTGCTCATGTGTCTTGTTTGCTCTTAAAATTGGACACTGGCTATGCCCCACTGCCCACAAGCTTGAGGCCGGTCTATGCCTAAAGACACAGATCAATTCTGTGATATGTAGTTTTAGCCTGAGAACGCTGGACCAAATCTTAACTTATCTATAGAAATCAAGACGGATTTGAAGTAGCAATATATCTGAGAAATTCTAATCCTCCACATTATTTTCAAGAAGCAGCTTAACAGTGTCAGGGTCTTCTTTACCAGTTGTGTTTATGGAAACTATGTACCCCTTTGATGCTGCTAGTTATATGGCTGTGTGCTCATATAACCCCCTTTGTTCAAGATGATATACACAGATCAAGTAGTACATGCCTACTTGGAAATGGCAGGCAGGGCTTTTTGTATGTGTGTGTAAGACTGTGGCTGCTGTGCTGCTTGACTTGACTTCCATGCAGGTCTTTGCAAGAAATGAGATTAAATCTCATTTGTAAGCATGAGATTAAATTTTCAGGGAGCTTGTCGGTTTCAAAACTCACAAAGTTTGAATCAAAATCTTGTAAAAATTCTTCCAGCTCCTAAAAATGGCAAAGCACTGGATTTGTTGAGCTTTGAAAGGACAGCAATTCTCATCTTCGTGTCTGTGTTCATGCCTGAATATAATGTCTGTGGACAGGCTTTTGGTTCTTAAATGAAAGAATCATTTCACTAGTTGTTCTTTGCTTCAGCTGAAGAAACTAAAAGTTTCATATCTCCTTTTATCTGAATTAATGTTTGTGGACAGGAATACTTGCTTTTGGTTCCTAAATGAAAGAGTCACTTCACTAGTTATTTTTGGCTTTAGCGGAGGAAACTGAAGGTTTTGTATTCCCTTTAATCTGAATTAATGTTTGTGGACAGGAGTATTTGCTTTTGGTTCCTAAATAAAAGAATCACTTCACTAGTTGTTCTCAGCTTCAACTGAAGAAACTAACAGTGCAGTCCTAACCATGCCAGCCCAGAGTGTTGCAAGCATGCCATAAGTCAGTGGTTCTCAAACTTTTTAGACTGGGACCCACTTTTTGGAATGGCCCTTGTGTTGGGACCCAACAGAAGGGACATAATGAGGCAGGAAGTGCCATCATTGTGACGTAATCAAATGACATCCTGGAATACAAACTGCCATTCTTGGACTGCAGCAATTGCACACCCATGAAACATCCCTGACAGAAGGCAAGATTAGGACAAAATAGTACGTAAAAGCACTGAACTAAAAACATTTTTTTTTTAAAAAAACCACCCTTACTTGAAAAGTCAAACTGTTAACACTCACAAAAGGAATATAGCAAGAGTAAGTTCTGCAGCTTCCAAGGTGGCTGCTCCCAACTTTCCACAACCTACCTGACATCAGGTTGTGACCCACCAGGTTGGTCCCCGACCCACAGTTAAAATGAGACTGCTGTAAGTTATGGGCAGCGTGAGCCATTTAAAAGACTACTAGGATGGCATTATGAATGAATGTGACAATTTGCAATTCAGCTATTACTAATAGTTTTGCTTGCAGTGATTAATAATATACAGTCATCAAACTGAGTAGATGCTGCAGCTAAAGGAAAAGTATCTTAGATCTGTCTTTTGAAGGCATAAGCTCCATTCATTTCAGTTGAAGCTAGATATTTTCAAATCTATTTTTTCATCAGATGTTTCTCTGAAGAGCGTGACTGAAACCCAAAATTATAGGCACCATTTGTTAGCAGATCAATTTGGAATGCATTTCAAAGCTGTCTGCCCTCTTGAACTTCAGAGATCAGGTAGACATGAGTGCAGTTTCATCTCATTTCACTCTTGCCCTTTTCAGGTCTTACATTTTTGAAAAGAAAATGACAAACGTATCTCTAATTACAGGCATTTTGAAGAGCACATGTTACATTGATGTCCGCTGGTTTCCTTTTGATGTACAGAAGTGTGATTTGAAATTTGGTTCGTGGACGCACAACGGCTGGCTGCTTGATTTGCAGATGCTCGAGGCTGATATTTCCAATTACATATCAAATGGTGAATGGGATTTAGTGGGTATGTTGGCTTTCTTCAATGGGTTTAATGAATTTAAGCAATGTTTTCCAAACCTCAATTAGCCAAGGTATAATTTCTGAATTAAAATTGTAGACATGCTTCACCCTGAGCACACTTTTCCCAGTGCTCATGAGTTACTTGCTCTCAGAGGGTTATTGCTCATTAGTAGCTTTCCGTTTGCCATTCTGAGCATTGGATCAATCAATCAATCAATCACTAGTATTTATATACCGCTTTTCAACATAAAGTTCACAAAGCGGTTTACAGGCAAATAATAACATTAAAGTTAAATGGCTCCCTGTCCCAAAAGTGCTCACAATCTAAAGGAATGGAGAACATCATCAGCAACAGCCACGAGAAAGACACTGTGCTGGGGTGAAGAGGGACACCTGGATGGAGGTGAACACTGAGCAGTGTCTCACATTGTGATCCATTGAATGACTACCTGAGATAATTCGGCTACATGTCTGCCTTAGTTGTTGATGGATCCCTCTGAATGCTTCCCTGATACAGATATGTGGCATAATAACCAGCCTTCAGGGGAGGCTGATTGAAAAGAGGCAGAGCCCTTGACTGATTGATTGATTTCTTGCAGCCTCAGTCCTCCCACGTCACACTGGCGTGCGTAGATTTGGAATGACTAATCTCAATTTTTGAAAGCAGAAATGCAATTTGGAAAACACTGTACCTTTGCTCAGAATGCACAAGTTCCCTAGAAAGAAATTTCTCATTGCCTTGGTTTGGTTCAAAGTTTTCCAACTTTGGCCCCGATGCTAGGTCTTATGTACAGTACAGCACCCAGAGTGCAATCCTAACTTAGAGTTAGGCCGGCACATTAGGCCAGCAAAGTTTGGCCAGCACAAGGGACACTCTAAAGTATTTTTGGACCACCCTTGCGTCAGAGAGGCCAGCACACAGACATGCACCGTCCTCCCTGACTCCGAGAGTGGTCTAAATGCTCTTTACTGTGGCCCCTGTGCTGGCCAAACTTTGCTGGTCTAACTGTGCCAGCCTAACTGCAGGTTAGGACGGTGCCCACATTCTTCTCAACTGTGCATCTGTGTCAACAGGGACTTACATTTGTAATACATAAATTGTGCCATTCCCTCCTTCCATGCTACAAGTCATCCCTCGGCAGGCTTCCTTGGTCTGCAGAAATCCCAGCAGCCCAGTGAGAAGGGAATAGTGAAAGAAGTTCATCAAGAAAAATGCTCATGCAAAACTGCGGATATTATCCTGAAATGTCTCTATCATCTTTTGACTATGCGTGAACTCCGTAGATGGGCATAGGAAGTTCCACTGGTTTCCTAGAGCTGATCAGGTGTTGCATTAGGACACTGGATATCCATTTCCAAAGCCATTTTTTTACAGGGAGGGCAAAAGTCCAAAATTTGTTCCTTAACTCATGCAAACAAAAATGTTTTTCGCTCTGTGTTATCTGGCTATTACTGCTTGAGCTGAGTATTCATTATTTTTTATTTTCATAGTGGCAGTTGGCATTTTGGCAAAGGATCTCAACTATCCTTCTCCTTGTGTGTGTTGCTTCTGAAGCTTGATGACAACTGCATTGCTTCTTAGGCAAGGCTGCAGAGCTTCCCTACACTTGCCCTTTTTAGGGCTTGCTTGTATGTAGCCTGCCCAACCATTTAGCCTTGGCTTGTGAGATGTCCCAGGCATTACCTTTTAGGATGTGCTTGGAGAAGCCAGAGTGAAAATGAACAAATACTTTCTAGGCAAGTGTCGTAACACTTGTGAAAAACAAGTAATATTTGTTCTGTGCAAAAAAAAAAAAAAAGCCGTATAAATCATTTCAGATTAGCCTTTCCATAAACAACTGGTGAGCTGCAACCCATCATACTGTGCCATGAACAATATAATAACTATTGATTGTTGTTTGTATCTGATGGAGAGGTTTGGTGTTTGATTCATGTTCCTGAAGAATGGGCAATTGCATATTACAGTCCTGTAATGAAATTTACCAGAGGGGTATTGGATGCTGTATTCTTATGACATGGAGTTCTGATGGTTTTTGTATAGGGTATTCTTCAGCAGATATTTTCAGTCTGGATAATAGATTTATATGGATTTTTTGGTTTGTGTATACAGTACAATGCCCAGAGAGTTACACTAGCCCCATAGGAGTGCTTAAAGCATCAACAAGCTTTGTCTTACTTTTTAGACATGGGAAATTCTTGTATTCTCAGGAGTTACTGAGAAAGAATGTGCTAGACCCTGTCTGAGAGGCAGTAAAAGGGAAAAATCCAAAGTCATCCAAATCATTTTGAGGCACAACAAAGTATAATTTGAATGGCACCTGGAGAATGGAGGAGGGATGGGTGGAATGGGAAAGAGACAGGGTGAGGAGGAAGGAGCTCATGCCCTTGGAACAAGGGGACAAGACCTCCAGCAGCCAAAAAATTTCCTGCAGAACGCAGCGGGAGAAGCCACACTGGTGTTGGCGCATCTTGCATCTCTTTTCACATTTTCAATTTGCTTCCACCCAGGTGTTCCAGGGAAAAGAAGTGAGATGTACTATGAGTGCTGTAAAGAGCCGTATCCAGATGTGACTTATACAGTGACAATGCGCCGCCGCACCCTCTACTATGGCTTGAACTTACTGATTCCCTGTGTCCTCATATCAGGCTTAGCGTTGCTTGTCTTCTTGCTACCGGCTGACTCTGGAGAGAAAATATCTTTGGGTAAGAAGAACTAATTCAGAGCTAATTTACAGATCCATGGAGAGTGAGGTGGTGGAATTCTGGAAGGTACCACTCTAGAGGGCGGGTGTAGGAGGTGTCTATCTTTTTAAATGCATAATGTGAACTCCCTGCATGTACTAAATTAGCATTGAAGGGAGAGAGGTTAGCATAACCCTGGCATGCAGATTTTCTACAATACATTTTTTAAATGAACATACACTTTTATTTTAAAGGGGAAAAAATGGTCACCCCTATTTGCATCCTGAAGTGGTTACTCTAGAATGCTGCTTCCTTTGTTCACCTCCTCTTGGTCTGATGTTATCTGAGAGATGGAAAAGTCACTGTACTGCAACTCCTTTCTGTATCACCAGGGTAGCCACAGAATCTCTGAACCTCATTAAAAGAGTCCCGTGCATGGCTTCTTCCCACATCAGCCTCTAAAACTGGGACTGTATTGGTGTGAGAAGGAACCGTATTGCAGTACTTGGGTAACACCATAATGGCTATCATTTTTCATAATCTGAATGTTAGCTCTTGTTCAACATTTTTTGCTAAGGCATGCCATGTGCATCCCTCTCAGACTTTGAGATACTAAGGTTTCCCAGATACTGAGATACTAAGCAGCTAAAATAAAACATTAATTACATTCTGAATTACTAGGATGGTTTACCATCTTGAAAATGGAAGGCATTCCTGAGCTTAGTTCCGGCCTCACTCTTTTTCTCCTTTGCAATTCTCTTGCAGGCATTACAGTTCTCCTATCCCTGACGGTTTTCATGCTGCTTGTAGCAGAGATCATGCCTGCCACCTCAGATTCTGTTCCTTTAATAGGTATGTTGATGGGATGCCAATTTCTCACTGACAAAGCCAATGAGTGTGGTTCTTGGTTGGTTTCTCTGAGCTGTTTTGCTGGTTGTAGCTGATGTGGACTCACTGGACATGATCCAGTCCAAATTAAACACAGATTCCGTATCCGCAGTTTCACTTATCCACAGATCAGGGCCCCCTCGTGCCTTCCTTTATTCTTACTTTGGGTTGCTAAGAAATCTTGCTTTGAGGATGGGGGCAGGGGAGAATCTTATTAAGTTCCCTCATGCATGGTTTCAGGTATCCATGGGGTCCCCAGGAACTGGGATACTGGGGCATGTCTGTATGTTCATAATTCTCCTATTGACATGAGTCCTACTTAAAATTCCTCAGCTTTAGCTGGATCGTGTCAGTAGTGGGGAAGATGTTGTTATATACTTTTTGCCCATGTAGGATAACATTCCATATCGGAACATACACATTCAAGTTGGGTCATAAGTTTTTTCCCTTCTTCTCTGAGTTGGAAGAGGCTTGTAAATTTCAACTCTCCTGGCTGCTTGTCACTGGAAAGCCAACTAAGGCAGGGAAACTTTGTAAAGTAAATTGGGGAAGAAAATGGTTGTTTTAGGATACCAGTGAGACACCCATGAATGCCATTGATATGTGTGGGTGTGCAGGCTAGAAATGTGTGTGTATGAGTGGGGTGGGGGAAGTACCAGTGCCTTTTGTGAATTTATTTGTAAGCCTCACATTTATTTGTGTGAAAGAGTAAGAAAAAAAATCTGATGAGAATATTAGTTCATGGGGGAAAATTTCTCTTTCTGCTGTGAAAAAGGCTTCATTCAAACATGTTTGTTCATCATTGGATAACTGCATCATAAAGTGATACATTGGATGTTGAAACTAGTTATCTGTTGATCAAACTTTAAGAGCTAAACTTTAAGATAGTTTGACAATACTTCAAGTGCAATATTTTCCAGGGTGCAACTGTGAGGGGCAGCCCAATCCTAAGTAAGGCCAAACATAGTAAGGCTGACATAACAGGGCTGTATCCTAAAGCCCATTAGGAGGCAGCAGCAGCAACGTGCAGGACAAGGGAAGGTTTTCTCCTTGCCCCGGTCACCTCTACAGGCCTGCTTGGATCTGTGCCTGCCGTTTTGCAGGTGCAGAGGAACGTGGACAGGAGCTGCCCGAATCGGGACTACTCTGGCCAGGGACGGGCGTTAGGATATGGCACTACGGCTGTCCTTGTCGCAACCCCCTTCTCCACCCCCTGCGCCGACTAGTTATGCCCCTGGCATGCCTCTGGAATGCCCTCGTGGAGGCCCTGCGCCGACTGAGCGATGCCGGCATTCAACTGGTGCAAGGCCGGTGCTGCTGACAGTTGCAGCAGTGCCCGAGTGTCGGCACTGCTGCTTGCACCGGTCCAGTGCCATAGCGCCGACGTGAACGCGTTTGATGGCACTTTGTGACAGTGTTTGGCTGGTGCAAGAGTGTAGCGCCAGCGCAAAGGGGGTATAGGATTGCACTCTAAATGAAAGCTAAGGCAACAAGCACTGAGGTATCAAGTGATATGTGTGCATATGTGAACCAGCCTTAAAGCATTATGTAGCATGAGCAACAAAGTAATACGTTAGTCGTGGGGAAACCTTTACCTTTAATACGTTAGTAGCAATGCTGTAAGCAAAGCCATCAACACTATCATGAAAATTAGTTCATGACGTTTCAGGGAAGGGGGAAAAAGAAGCTTTGTACAGATGTGAATGATACCCTACTGACTTGGACAGTGCAAATGATGGCTAAGGATAACCAGGAATACTTCCTGTGGTTTTCTGTGAAAATGTTTTTCTGAAATATTTTGTTCTTCTTAAATCGTACATTACCAAACTGAGGACAGATGCTGTTCTGCGACAAGTAATAAAACTGTGAAATGGAAATGGGAATCATAACAAACTATTACAGAGATCGGAGTCCTTCTTGTTGTGCATTGGAATAATTATTCCAATATACGTACAACAAAAAGGAGACATCTCTGCAGTCGTTCCGTTACAGTATCGATTGCCATTTTGAAGTTGTTGGTTCCAGACACTGAAAATACTTTCCTCAACTATTCCATAGTGTGTAATGGCCCATTAAATTTCCAGTGTTTTGCAACAACAATCTTTGCTGCCACTAACAGATTTTTGGTAAGGACCTTATGGTTATGTAAATCAGCTGTTAAAAAAAGTCAACATCACAAAAGGAGGCCATTTCAATTTAATTAAAGTAATAGAATCATATATAGATTTCCGGTGTTTTCCTAGTCTATGCTCTGTTTCCTGTGTTGTTCTCTTTAGCTTTCAAAGGTGAAGCTCAATTTTTCCCTGTAGAGAATGTGATTGGGCTCTTTTTCGCAGCAGATTAGGAATTGAGTGGGGGAGGGTGATACAGAAATTGAGAAAGCTCCACAAAGAGTGATCTGAATTGCAATTAAAAATTAGATTAATTCAAAAGTAGCCTATCAAGAAGAAAATTATTTAGAAATACCAAGCCATCTAAAAAGCCACCAGATAGCCATCTGCTGAAAAGTGGCATGCATAGAAAACCCCAGCCTGTTTCAAAACAACAGATCTTTATGAGAATTAACTCAGGAGGACAGTATTGAAAATATTTAGATGTCTACCGTCAAGGCACATTGATTTCGAATCCAGCATTCTATATTATTCTATTCTCTCTCTCTCTCTCTCTCTC
>JAJKFI010000089.1:5004363-5020766 GCA_029204185.1 Lerista edwardsae
AGAGAGAGAGAGAGAGAGAGAGAGAGAGAGAGAGAGAGAGAGAGAGAATGTATGTACTGAAAGCATATATATAAAAAGGCAGGAGGTCAAAACCACAACCCAGCTTTTTACATTTCCTCATCTTCCCAGAGCTGTCCAGCTGTGTTTAGATAGAATATATCTAAAAGCCTCATTAACATTTCAGATATTGCAATATTTTTGATAATGCTAAAACAATTAGAGCATATCAAATGTATTTGAAATGCATCTTGCAAAGCAGCCATGTCGGTCAAATGCACTTTGTTTCTTTCATCTGCTTGTTAGGTTTTGTTCTCCCTGCTGAAATGCCATAGTCGGATAATGAGTCCCCACCCTGGAGGCTCAACTCCAGTTATTAGGAAGGCAAATGGCCCAGTGTAATCCTCATCTTTTCTACCAGGAGGGCAAAAAGACTCTCCAAGGTGGGGATCAAGTCAGTAAACAGCATCTCATCTAACAGGACCATTAAGAGACAGCTCTGTTGGCGGTCAAAAGACAACATAACAAAATTGCTGGTAGACTGATGGTTTTACTTGGTAGACAGGCTTGTTAAATGTTTGTGTGCAAAAGGGAAACACTGCACTGATGGGATGCTCTGCTGGGTAGCCCAGCTTCTGGCGCCTGCAGTGTGTCTTTGGGTGTACAGCAGATGTTCTCCTTCCACACTCATTCCACCCATGACACCACCTGGGATTATTTCACTAGTTGATGAAATAAAAAGCCAAAAATGTGTTTGGTTAAGAGAGGCAGTGGTGTGAGGAGGCCGCATTCTGTAATTATGCGTGGAAGTATTGGACTGTTAATGCTTGTAGGTTTTTTGCTATTGGATTCCTTGTAAGTTTTTGCTTTTAATCTAATACATTTTTTAAAAAAGCCATTTGCCCCCTAATGTAGAGACCTTGTCCTTTCACAGCGGGCAATACTCATTCCGCTAAGTGTATTAGTGAAAAGGAGCTGGTGCTAAAAACTCTTGATGGCCACACACATACAGATTTATCTAACCCCAATGCCAGTTTTGAACCCTATCCCATTCTAGGAGTCAAGGTTTCTGCACACAGGGAACACGGCTTCACTGGCCTTGCCCTAAGGTTCTGGAATAACCTCCCAGAGAAGGTTGTCTTCTCTGTCTCTTCCTGGAGGGGATGCAAAACGTTTTTATTCTACAGAGCATTCAGCTGTTGAGATTCACTGCCGTGCTGTTTGTGTTTAATTTTGCTTTCATTGTAGTCACTTATCTGTTGTGGATCTGTTTTCTTTAAACTGTATGTTGGATTTTTTTTAATAATAAAAAGGGATATTGTAAGCCCCTCTTGAACGAAAGAAAGACAGGTTCAAAATATTTTAAATCAATAAATACAATTCAAATGGAGGAATGTGACCTGCTTGGGAAGGGAAGTACAAGGGTACAGTGTACTAATCCTTTTAACTCAATTTATCTTTACGCAGTATGCATGCAGGTACTTGGGGCATCTTCCTGGACTTTGAATTGTTCAAATGAGTATGTAAAAATTACACTGAGTGGAAATGTCTTTAGCAGCATGTAGGAACAATAAACACATACGCAAAACTAAAGATCATTGGCTAAAAGTAAGCCACTGTGAAAGAAGAGACAGAGCGAGACAAAGTCACAGAGAGCAGCTGCATTTATATTTAAATGAGTGTGTGTATATTTAAAGAGTCATATTCAAATCTAGTGGTGCCCAAAAGACAGTGGCTCATCCAGAGCCAGGCTCAGCCATCTGTGATCAAATGAGGCTTGTTATGCCGCTGTGCCCTGGAGAACCTCATCCTGCCCTGATGAGTGACAGTGCAGTGCAGCCTTTGCAGAAACTCTTGGACCTAGATTATGCAACTGCTGAGGCAGCCTGCCGGATTTCCCTTGGAGTGCCTGAGTTCCTTAAGACTGTTTTGCACACCCTACCCTAAGTGGAGGAAAGTCCCAGAGCAGCTTCGCAGGGACAGAGTCCTTATGAGAAGACAGAGACTCCTGGAGGCTTGCGATGGTTTTGTAATTTTGTAAATTCATTTAGTATTATGCAGTTGAGCAATTGACCCTGGTTTTGCAGCTCCATCTCCTCTACAAGGAGTCACAAAACCTCTTCAGTGAATAGAAGGTTCATAGGGTTTTATGTGAATTAATGTATAGGGGCATAATGTGCGTGGGAAAATTACACCATACAGTTAAGGGATACGAGCATGATGTGATGGTCTCTAGGCCTGTAGTTAGCAAGGACATGTGCAAAAATGGAGGGAGATTGACAAATAAACACGAACTGACCCAGTACTGCTGAGGAAAAAACACAAGGGCCAGTCACTGCATCTCTCTCATTGCCGCTACCGCTCTGTTCCAGTGTTAAACAAGATCCCCTCCTAGTAGAGACCATTGACTTCCCTGCACTATAAAAAGCAGGGCTTGCCTTTCACTTGGAGGCGTGGATGGGCCAATTTCAGTAGCCCATAACGGTTTCCATGAAAAAGCCTTGTTGCAAATATCTACCTTTTCTCAGTTTGGTGCCATCACTTTCTCTAGTTGTGTTAGGTTAGTCGCTCGGATCATATAGCCCATGAGGGATAACACAGAAAATGGGATGACATCAGAATGCTGCACAGTTAATCCATTGTAGTCTCTGTGCAGTCACATGTGGACCCTGAAACCTTTTGAACTATTGTCAAGTGTTCTGTGCCTGCTGTCAGCTTCCCATCAGGCCTGTAGATCTCTGTGGTCATGGTTATGTCATAAGGTTATATCAGTATGTCAAAACCTGTGATTCCTGCCAAATCACCACTTTGGTGGTCAGATATTTGGAGTACCTACATTCCTCTTTTCCATACTATCACCATAGGAAGTGAGTGCAGCCCTGATCAGTTCCATAGAGAGGCAGAGATCAGCACTGCTGCTGCTGAGGCTTCACTCATCATGTCCACCAGCTAGCATGAGAATGCATGAGGGAACCACTGTTGTCTATGGTATCTGTGCCAGCTGTGGAGATGAGAACAACCTCTCAGTCTCTCAAGGTCTGAAGTCTCTCTTCTTCAGCATCAACTATGGGCAGTTGCAGACCCAGCCAAGGCGCCTCCTCGGGGAAAGGAACACCGCCCCCTCCACTGGCTCCCTGCCCCTTGCACCACTCCTTGTGTCCATTTTGGAGCTGTACAGTGGCAAGGGAGGGTGGGCGGGCCAAACATGGCTTGTCTGGCTCTCCTCTGCAAGAAGCGAGCTGCCTTGCCCCTGCCCCCCTCCTGCACCGCCAGCGTGGTGCTTGGGGCATTTGCCCCCCCCTTCATGATGGTAGGACCGCCACTGGCAATGGGGGTTTCTATCAGGAAGAGAGCAAGGCAGACAGATTTCAAATAACCTCCCTCAGTGTTTGCCTCTCTCCTTGCATCAGGCATTATCCTTTAAAAAACAGTGGAAAAACCAGTTTGATCACAGATCCTGTCAACATCACATCTAATTGTGCCTGGCAAGGTCATGGTAGGGGAAAGATACACACTGCAGAAGTCCTGATTGGCAGCTTGCTGCAAGTCCATCCTTGTTTTATCCTCACCTTTTATGAAGGTACAGGGCCACGTTTGTATATGACCTCATGGAACTGCCTTACTGAGAGCACAATCCTATGCATGCCTACTCAGAGGTAAGTCCAGTGATGTCATGCAGGGGGAACGCGGGGAAACTCAGTTCCACTAGTTAAAATTAGGGCTGACTCCGCCCACTTCACTCTCCCCCCCCAATTCCTCTGCTTTTCTTCTTGGTTGGCCGGCACTCAGAGGGTTAAAGGGAGCGATTCTGGATTCCTAGGGGGGCGAAAGTCTACTTGTGTTATATGGGGTTGGCTCCCAGGAAAGTGTGTATAGCATTGCAGTCTGAGTCAATCAATTGTTCTGTCTAGCTGAGCACTATCTGTTCTGACTGGCAATGGCTCTCCTGCTACCTGACATGCTACCACAGGAGATGTCAGAGATTGTAGAGATGCCTGCTGCATGTAGAGGTTGTGCACTGAGCTCTTGCCCTTTCCCACACCTTTCCATACCTGTGCTGCTGCCTGCTCACAAAGCTTATTGCAGGCATACACGTGACAATTCCTCCCCCCCCAATGATCAGCAGGTGGTGACTGAGGACAGGAACCTCCGTCTCACAGGAGCTGTTTTGGATAATTTCTTGCAGTGCGACACATCGCAAGTACAAAGAGGACCTGAAGGAACTAACAGACCTGACTGTTCAAGTTGTACTTTTCCTTTTTTTTTTTTAACAAGATAAAAAGATGCACTATGAGTGGTACTGGCTAGAGGCAGAAAAATAAGATTCATCTCCTACTGTATCTGCTGTCTTCTGCCCACCACTGACGCCACTGAAACCTCTGTCCCTTCATTTTTCTTTGTCCTTTTTTTTTTTTTAATAGCAATTCAGTTTCAGGAGGAGAAGTGTTAAGCTGGGAAAATAACTCTTTTTCCAGGCTTTTGATTTTCTATGTTATTAGACTTCAGTCCGCAGGCGAGGCTTGAACCCTTCTCCCTGCTATCTTGTTTTCTGTGTAGAGGAAATTGTTCTGTATTCAATCACCTGCAGGTGTAGTCTGAACTTGCAGTCTGCAATTGTGTTGCTCAGCCCCCGGCTCCCCACCTCAGTGAGAATGTCAAAGCAAGTTTGGTGTTCTGAACACAGATTTGGCCTCTGTGGCTGCATATTTTGGAACAAATTTATTATTAATAAACTTTCTCTCTCTACACTCCTTGTAAATGGTGGTACTCCTGTGAATTTGCCTGAGACCAGTTGCTCTGCAGTTGCCTTTTTGAGACTCCACTATTACAGAAACCAGGCTCATCACATATCCTTCTCTCATGCCATACAGAGGCATCAGTTCACACACCTGATGCTGCCACATGAGTATGGCCTGCCTGTGAACCCAGAAGCAGGCTTAGCAGGTATGTGAAGGAGCTAGCTAGTCAAACTGGTCATTTGATGCTCTGGCTCTATCTTTCAGCATGGTTTGTGGATGGATCTGCACATTTTAAGAAACACAGGCTCCGGAATAGATGAGGGCAGATGAAGGCGGCTGGAGTTGATTTCCAATCAGTCAGTCAGTCAGTCAGTCTTATTTAACAATAATTCACAAAGCGGTTTACAGGCTAAAAACCGCTACAGTTAATGGCTCACTGTCCCAAAAGGGCTCCCAAATCTAAAAACACAAAAATTAAAAATGCAGAACACTACCAGCAACAGCCACTAGAAAAGACACTGGGCTGGGGTGAAGAGGGACAGTTACTCTCCCTTTGCTCAATGCAAGAGGAACACCACTTGAAAAAGTGTCTCTTGCCCAGTTAGCAGGGGTTGCCCAGTAAAGGAGCAGTGTCATTAGCAGGACTGCTCAGGTGCTGCCTTGGAAACGTTCTTCAGAAGTTTTCAGCCAACAATCTGCATCAGTCTCAGCAGACAGCAATAGACGTTTGCCTAGGGACAGGTTGTTGTCTAGGCCATCATCTTTCCCAAGGGTTACCTGAGAGTCATGTGACAATAAGACTACAAATTTATCTGGGGGTATGTCTTGTTAAACACAGTGGAACATACTTCTCAGAAAACGTATGCAGGCTAACTTTCTAATGTACCTTCTAGATTTATCTGGAATTTTAAAAAAACTTTTTTTAAAAAAAAAATTAACAGTAGTAGTATTCACAATATTTCTCTTATCTCATCATGTCAACTTCTGCAGGCAATGGACAGCCCAATCCTAATCTGTGCTGGTGCAGCAGGCCGACATGACCTCTGCTGTACCCAGCACAGAGCAGGCGGGAGGTCTCCTCAGAGTAAGAGGATATTTCCCCCTTACCCTGCATAATGTCTAAGCCCAGTGGGGCTACTTGGATCTAACCAGCTATTTAGCGCGTGCAAGTCTGAGAAGACCCATGTAGGCCTTCCAGGCTGGGGAGGGGACGATAAGGTAGGGTGGAGGCCTCCGTTGCTGAGCCTGTCCCCTCCCAGGCCTGCCCTATTCCACTGTTCCCCACCCTGAAATGCCCCCTCCCTGACTTCAGAATGCCCTGTCCCAGCCCCTGCGCTACTCAGCGTTTTACGTACCACCACCAGTGGCCGGGGGTTGGGATACAGTGCTGAGAAGGCCACGGGGAAGGGGGTTGGGATACAGTGCTGAGAAGGCCACTACTTCCTACTCCTAAATTGTTGCAAATGCGCTTCATGGCACATTTGTGATGGCTACCTCATGCACAGCAGCTGCTGCACTGGCGCTAGCAGTCACTCAGCAAATTGTGACAAAGGAGGAGCTTTCTCTTAGGTATTAATTTTTGCATGACACAAAATCATGTAATCTTCCGCAGAACATGGTTGTCTGCTCCTCCCCAAGGAAGCAAGATGTGGCTTTTGGTACCCTTCAGGGATTGTTCTTTTTCTCTAAGGAACGTTGCATGAGATTCACTTTTCAAATGTCAGAATTCCTATACAGAAGGCACCAGTGTGAAACAGCTTCTCAAACTACTAATCAATGACCTTTTAATAATCGCCCCGTGTACACAATCTGGGAAAAGGCTGCGTATGCTGGTTCGGTTTTGTTGCTTGTGGAACATTTGTAATGCATATATTTAACTGCTTAACTTTCCAAAAAGTGCCCAGGCGACCAGAGTTTACATTCCATTTAGGCTGCAACTTCCAAGCATTCACTTATGGCCCAATCCTGTCAAAAGGAAGTGCCGGGGGAATGTGTGTTCCACTTGTGCTGGCTCCCGCAAAAGCTCCGTAAAGCACTGGTGTGCTGGTGGGAAAGCCAAAACTTTCCCATGCATGCCAGCAGGACACCTGCTGGAGCAGGTAAGCCCATATAGGCACTGCAGTGAGGTGGGGATGATGATGTTGAATGGGCGGGAGCAGGTGGAATGGGGAAGGGGTGGGCATTAACAGGGGCAGGGTGGAGGGCAGATTGGGCCCAGGAGGGAGAGGGGTTTGGCAGTGGTGGCACCCGCTTCCGAGGCCTGATCTGGCTGCATGGACCAACATGGACTTGCAGCAGCCATATTGCTGGCACAGGTCTGTAGTGACCCATTGCATCTGCTGGGCTTACCCCAAGGAGCCCCCAAATCCCTCATAGCATGCTGGTGCTGCTGCATCACTGTGCGGTGATTTATGTAAGATTGGGCTCTTTCTGCTGACCTCTTACAGAATAATATCACTAGAGGGCATCCCAAAGGTATTTTGGCATTCTCTCCATACTGTTGCAGTATTTCGGGACCCAACCATATGCCTCATACTAATCTAAAGAATAAGGCCACATTGTAACAATGCAACTAATATTTAAAGTCGTGATCTGAAGGTATCTAGCACATCTGGCACTTTGGATGGACACTTGCAATACAATGTGATCATAGAATACACTGTATGACAAGTGTTCTTCAGCCTCTGGGTGGGGACCCCAGTGGGGTTCCAAATCCTCATTTTGGGTGTCATGGCAGCCTTTCAAAGCCTGTGCAAGCGAGGGCTTGGATCCAGTCCAATAAGGGCACTGCCTGATCAAAATTGACTTCTTGAGTCTCTTCTTGCTGTCTTGACCTAGAGCTCCTGAAGCCACACAGGGCTGCTACTTCACAGGGTTGTTGTGAAGACACATAGGGGGAAATGGGGTAGGCAGGGACAGGGATGGGCAGCGATGGGGGCAGATCAGGTCCCAGAAGTGGGGCAGGTTTGACAGTGGGTCCCATACTTCAGTTGCATACTTCAGTGATTGATTGATGGTTTGATTGATTGATTGATTGATTGATTCGGGTCACAGCATGAAAAAAGTTGAAGACCACTGCTGTATCATATGGAGCTTCATGGAGGAATACCATTTGTTTTAACGTTCTATCTATTGTGTTAAAACTCCTTGACAGTGGAAAATGAGCTCATCAAGAGAAGGGAAGGAGAAGTCCTAGCTCAGTCGTATCCCTGCTTTGCTAGTTTTTCTGTTTACAAGGAGTTCTTTCTTTATGACAAAAAGCATTTAAATGTGATTTTTGCTCCCCCCCCCATGTATCTGAAGAAATACAGATCCTTCTAATATCTCATATCGCCATGCCATTGTTATTGTATTGAGATTGCCTACAGGATTTTGCAAAGAGAGCCCTGAGCTAATTCTGTGTTTGTATTATTTGTACACAACAATTATTGGCCCCAGATGTAAGTGTATCCTGTAACAACCAGGCATCCAGCTGGTTTAATAGGATTAGCACAACAATATACACCAGTCCATGGAGCTCTTTCACTGGATTGGGCATACTATCTTTGTCCCTACATTATGAAGTGAGGCAGGCTCTGCTGGATAGGGGTGGAGCACTGCAGAGGGTGGGCTCAGTAGATCTAGAAAGAAGGAAAGAAAATGCTTTCTATGTGTATAGGGAGAAATTTTTCCTCAGCGTCTCGGAGGAAGTATCTGTATTGCTTTGAAGAGTCCCCATGCAATGGATGGAGCTGGGAATTTCAATCTGTCAGCTTCTTGGCATCCTAGTTTGAACTAGTGCTGATCAATTGTGATGGATTTGCAAGATCGTTGTTGGAATAACACTAGAGAGTTGGTCTGGCGGTATCCCACAACCCTTCCATTGCAACATCTGGAAGAGCCCTAAAATGGAGACATCTGGTAAATCAGCATGTTTACACCAGGCAGTCTTCCTCTGTTTCAGTGCCAACATCATATCTGTATAGCTAGTATGGTTCAATAGTCACTCCCTTTCCTGGGAGAATGCTGAGAAGAAGTGGAGTTCCATTTGAGGTAGCTGAGGAATTTTTCCGTAGAAAAGGCCTCGTTAAACTATAATTACCAAAATTCTTTGGAGGACAGCATGGTAGTTCAACCAGCGCATAACTGACGTACATTTGTAATGTAGATTGGTTTGTGCATGTATGATTTTGAAGAGGTGCATTAACTAAAAGAACTGAGGGTCCGCTGACTCCAGGACAAGAATAATCAGTGCTGCGAAAACATGATCTGTTAGAGCTGGTGTAATGCCATGGCTCAGAGATTGGTTTGTGCATCAGGACCTCTTCCTTTGAATCTCACCTCCGCCATTAATTCCCTGAGGGGCCTTAGCCAAATCACTCCTGCTCATCCTCAGCTGCAATATAGGGATAATAATAATGTTACAGGGTATCTGTATGGACAATACTACATTGGATGCACTTTGCACATCCAGAAAGCACCATATGAGAATTACTATGGTTGTGTCTCAGTGTCCACTGAGATATGGTTATGGGACTCCCTGCTCATCCCAAAAACCTTGTTCAATAAAAGCAGTTAAAACAAAACAAGAGTCCGTCAGGATGTCAATTAGAAAAGTAGCATCAATTAGAAAAGTAGCATTTCTAGTAGTCTGAAAATAATAATTCTGAAGATAGCAGTTTATTACATTACATTGTTATATTAAATACTTCCTGAGAAGCGTGGTTTTTAGAGCAGGGATGTGTTTTTCCCCCCTATCCAGAGATCAGCAGGGTTGGCTCAATGTTGAGCCAAATCTGTGGGTCAAAAATCAGTGCATAAAAGGCTGGACCTGTATTACCAATCCTATTTATTGCCAAGCATTTGTACAAACAAAGCAGAGGATTACAGTCAAATGACTTTGATTTCACATAGGCATCCCAAGTTGTTTACAGTACCTTATTATGCCAAAGCCACTATTTCTTTGCCAGCGTCACTGATATTACTGTCACAGCAGCTCTAGGAATTAAATGGCGTTTGTTAATTAAATGTCTGCAGAGCTAAGATAGGCTGCCTAATGCACTAGGAGTGTCCTTCAAGGCTTGTTGGAAAAAATTGCATTCTGAAGCTATTCTCAGAGCCTTTTGAAAAGTTACCTTTTGCAACACAGAGCTCAAGCTCTGTGTAGGGAGAAGAATGTGTTCCATATCATCTGAAAGGTGGCAGCAGGAGCATCTTTCTCCAGTAGTATTCTGATCAGGCAGCTTCTCAATCAGTGTACTTGCAGTATAACAACCGCTTGTGATGCGCTTCAAAAAAAAAAAAAAGGTGGAGCGCCCTGGATGTTTTTCTACACAGAGACTGAGTCCTGTCTAGAAAATTGAAACACACATATATGCATACATAAAATCAGGGGGCCTTGGGGCTCTGGATGAAAAGAACCTTTTTTTTTTGCATTGAAATGAATTTGCTTCAAGAAATTCTCCTTCTGAATGTTGATGCCCAATGTTCAGCCACAGATATGGAAGCTTCTGATGAAATGCTGCCCCATGAAAATATTCCAATTTCCTACCCTCTCATTAGGGCTAAGGCTTGGTAGGATTGTTTTCCCTGGTGTCTAGCTGGTCTGGGCTCAAAGGTTTTATACGAAGGCATATTCAGCAAGGTGCTTCTCTCTCTTGCAGTCTGCTGTGGTTCAGTTTACCATATTTCCCTGAAAATAAGTCTGGGTCTTATATTAATTTTTGCTCCAAAAGATGCATTAGGGCTTATTTACAGGGGATGTCTTATTTTTTCCCTTGCCAATATCTCTTTCAATCTACCTCATTTTCAGGGGAGTCCAGTGCGGATAGCCTCAGGATTGGTTGGCTTAGGCTTGCGAGGCGCTGTTAAGGGGGTGGGAGTAGGCAGTTATGCTCCTCTGCCGATGCGTCAGAAGCTTCTGAGCCCTCCAAGTCCAATGCCCCTGATCTAGGAGCCGTCTGCCAGCTGAATTGCTGGTAAGAGGCGGAGTTCCTCCAGAGTGGATCCGGGGCTCATCTGGTGGACCCCCGGGAGCAGGATGATTGGCAGGGCTGCAGGCTGCCTGCTGCAAAGGCAGGAGGAGAGCTCTCTTGCACTTAGAGGCAAAGGATGGGCTCTACAGCCCCCCTTCTCACACTGCATTGTGCACGCACTGTGTAAAGGATTCTTTCTGGCTGTCAATCTTAACTAAGGCTTATTTTTGAGGTAGGGCTTATATTACTTATATTATCCTGAAAAATCATGCTAGGACTCATTTTCCGGTTAGGTCATTTTCGGGGAAATACGGTAGAAAGCATTTTACCACATCACCTGTTGTTTATGTGAACATCCCGAAAGGATCTATTTGGGTTTCTGTTTAGACTAGAAATTCTGAAGCTGTGACTGGGTCTGGATTGAGAGCATCTACAAGTCCCTTCCACATTTTGTTGCTGCAGGTGGCACCACCACCAGACAGCCACTTTCTGCCGACCATACAGAAAGCAAATTACTTCCTTTGCCCCTCGCAGCTAGCATCTTCAGTAACATTTAGCAACATTTAGTAACATTCTGGCCCTCTTTCTTCATCATGATGGTGATATCAGGCTGCATATTTATAATTCTCAAAATGGCGACTACTATGCCTGTGTATAACAATAAGAGGGTATGGGCCTTTTATTTCCAAAACAGGGGCCTTAGCAACACCAGGGAAATTCAATGGAAAGCTAAAAGTCTATGTATTTCCTGTATAAGCTACCACTTCTGTGAGTCTTTCCTTAGGGCACAATCCAAACCAACTTTCCAGCAAATGCTGCATTTGGTGATATGGGGGAGGGGTGTCCTCAGCGTAAGGAAATGTTTCTTCTCTTACCTCGGGGCTGCTTTGAGCCTGCATTGTGCTGGAAAGTGGGTTGGGATTGGGCCCTCAGGAGAGTTTTTTCAGTCTTTGTCCCTTGGAAGATGTTCTTGCTTTGCATTTTCCTAGAATAAATTATACTGTGGAAACTAGTAGAATTTACTACTGGCAAATTGTATGTTAAGTATGTAGTTAAGTGCATTTGAATAAAACATGTAAATGCCTTTTATGTTTATAACTATAATAAATAAAACAACTAAAACTTCACACAATTTGCTTTCTAAAACATGTTTACCTCATGCAGGCCTCAGAGTATCCTTGTGATGAAGCCTTCCTTGTGTAACTATGATGGGGAGGGCATTCATCTAACTTGCTTCTGATTAAAAGCTAGCATTTTTACTTGGAGATTCCTCCTCAGGGATAAAATCATAGTCTTTCCAAACAAGCTGTTTGCAATATTTGCATACAGTGCTTCTTGGCATGTTGGCGTGACACAGTTCATGGCTAATTAACACCCTCGTTGGGTTTCCCCTTTAATTTGTACAGCATTAGATTTTCTTCCTTCATGTCCCCAGTAGCTGGTTGTCAGCCAAGGGATGCTGTGTTAGAACCTGCTGTTTTCACCATCATTCCTGTCTTGTAGCACAGCTGTGGCATTTCCCTTCCCACCCTTTCAACGTGTTGCTTGCAGCAATTGTTCTCAGCCTGAGACTTGTGACCCACAGTCAGGCGTACCTGCTCGTGTTTGAGAAAGAAAGAAAGAAAGAAATAGGTTTAGGAGGGCTGTGAGCACCATTATAGCCTTCCCATTTTGTACTATGAAGAAAAAGAAAAGTGGCTTACAAACTGCCAATCAAGGGTCTAAGCCAGTGGCGTTATTCACCTGGTACGCTGGGCGGGACTCACCGGGGCGGGCGGGAAAGCGGCGGAACGCGGCGTGACGCAACAGGCGGACTGCTGCTCAAAGGTAAGTCCCGCCCAGCGTACCGGGTGAATAACGCCACTGGTCTAAGCTGTAAATCATGGGCCGACTGTCAAGTGTTGTAGCTTACTTGCTTTAAACAAATGCTCAAATGGTGAGCATTCACCATTCAGTATCGAGCAAAGGCCGTACTCATTTCTAGTTCCTCGGCCACACGTACTTCTGTAATATGCATTTCTACCTCTTCCAGTTTGTGTCTCTCAGAGTGTTATCCTAACCTCGAGCTGGAAAGGGCATGCTGACAGGCCTGCCCCACATCCAGCCTGGGGTTGGGACTGGCTGTGGTGCAACCTGGGGCAAGGGGAATTGAGTCCCTTTCCCCGGATAATGTGAAATCACTGGCACAACTCCGAGCAGCCTGGATCAGGGCTGACCGGGCAGGGGTTAGGATCCAGCCTAAGTGTCATGGCCCCTTCCGCCATGCCCCATTCTGCACAATTGCAAGCAGGATGACCTGATGCTGGGGCGGCCCAGTGCTGTTACTCCTACAGGCGGTGTGCTCTTTGGGGGCAGGGGGAGGGAGGAACTGGGCAGGGGGAGGGGAGGATCGGGCCTGGGTGGGTGGTGGGACTGGCAGTGGCCTCTGCCGCCATATTCTATCCTGTCTATCGGGCCATGTGGCCTGGCACGGACGTTCTCAAGTCTGTGCCAGCAAAATTGCCGGTGCAGACTTGAGGAGCCCTTACCCAGGGGAAGGAAGCAGATATCCCCCTTCAGAGCCTCCGACGGCTGCCACAGCTCCTGTTGGATGCAGCGATAGTCATTTTGGCGCTGCTGCTTCTACAGGAGCTGGATAGCTTAGGATTGGGCTTCCTGCCTGCAGGGGAAAAGACAGGTATAGATGCATTACCTGTCTTTTTTCCACCGCTGTGGGGTTAATAGTGGCTTCAGTGGGAAGGGGCCCAGACAGAGTTGACCCAGGACCTCCCAGCACCTGAGGCAGCGTGCCAAATGTCCTCCCTTACCTTGTGATGTGCCAGTTTCTGTTCCTCCTGCCCCCTGGATTGGAGAAGGACAGAGCAGAAGAGGAGAGTGGTGGGCTGGCTAGAGCATCCCCCTTCACACTTCCTTTCTCACCCCAGGGAATGGAAGTGAGCACCCCTTGCCATTCTGTTGCCGGAAGAAGTCAGGGGTGGCTGGGGGCTGGCCCTGGGAAAGGATTTAGGTTTGGGGCAATGGAGTGGAAGGAAAGGGTGAAACACTTTTCTCCTCTGGGCTGCTGTGCTGACCAAATTAGCAGCTCCACCAGCAGACTCACAGAACTGCTTTGTAGTAAATAGAAGCAACTGGAAGAGATCTGGATCACAGGTCCCGTTGCAAGATATCAGCTTTGCCCCTCAACAGCTAGAAAAACGATGCCAGCCTTTGCCTTTTTCCTCACTCCGTATAGTGAGTGATTTGTGGCTTATTGACACTGCTTTAGAAAGCGACTGGAGAATGCCATGTGTCACAAAGCAGTGTGACTTGGCCCTTGTGCTTCCATTTAACCACTCTGCGTGCCAAGGATCTGTTTCCTCAAGTGCAGAATTTTGAGGGCTACGAGGTGACCCGCAGCAGTGTGGCATCTTTCTCCAAAAAGCATCTTAGCAATGGGAATGTGAAAGAGGCCGAGGAAGACCAGGACTCTTGGGTCTTTCCATCTTGTGTGCCTGCAGCTTTATCTTCCCTTCTTCATGCTGGTTTTAAGCATCCTCTTGGGGAATAGCAGTGTGACGGAACATTAAAGTTCTGGCAGGGAGAAGGCTTTTCAGGTGGCATCCGTCATCAATCATATACATTTCTGGCTTTCATCTAGGTCTTGTAGTCCAAATTACATTTCCTGACGCATATCTCAGTCCCTTAGCATACCTGCTGAACAGTGAAACCGAATGGGATTAAAATTCACCAGGCTCTCTGGAGCTGGAACGACTTCCTCATTGCATCAGACACAATGCTTCATTGCTCTAAATAAGCTTCCAATGTTAAAATTAGCAACATAGCCAGGAATGCCAGGAGACAAGGTGCAGGCAAAGTGAATAGGGGTATCAATACAAGGTCAGCTCCAACACACACAATCTTGGGTACCTATTACTTACGCTACAAAACTACCAGCACACTCCTATCCATGTCTACTCAGATGAAAGTCCCATTATGCTCCATGGGGCTTACTCCCAGAAAAGTGTGTATAGGATTTCAGCCTTGGGCCCAAATCCTACCCAATTTTCTAGGACGGGGCATGCACTGCAAACTGTGGTAGGGGGCACTCACAGAGGCTTCCTCCAGATAAGGGAACATTTGTTCCCTTTCCTCAGGGCTGCATTGCAGCTGCATTGGCAGTAGAAAATTGGATAAGATTGGGGCCCTTACTCAGTTCTATATCAGCTTAACTCCCACAAATACACACTGCAGCTGCCGAAACCGTACTTTCAAGCTGAAAATCAGCTTGTGGAAAGGGCATGAGGGGAGGGGACATAATCAGCAAGCCTCCAGGTTGCTGAGCTCTGCCAGGACGTACGTGGCCACACACCTAGAGGGAACAACGCCCCCCACCACATTCCAGCATTGGTCCCTCATATCACCTTTTCTGTACTCCCATGGTTAGGTAGCTGCGACAGAGGGCTGCCGACACCACAGTAGTGGCTCTAAAATGGCTGCCGGCAGCGTGTTGTGTGTGCCGCTGTAGGGACACTTAACTGTATGACTGTGGAATCTGTGTGTCACTGTCATGGACAGTGGATTGGGCCATTTCTTTCCTACAAACTATTTTAGAATTTCAACAAGTAGATTTGTAGAGGAGTGGACTCTTTCTAATTGGTTGGAATTATACATTTTTGACAGCATTCAACTTCTGTTTATTTTTCTCTGCTTTAAAATTCTCCCCTGCTTGTGTGATGGCTGTCTGAATAATCTAAAGAAAAACAAAATTGCCTTTTCTGTAACCAGTGGTCATTTGTAGCTCTAATACAATGAATTAGAAAAAGATGAAAGAGCTTTAGGAGGGATTGAATGTTTTAAATTCTTCTTTTTAATGTGCATTATATTGTACAAGTGTTTTTATAGCTTTTTTTGTAATGCAGAATATATTATGCACTTTTATGTCCTCTTCATGTACCAAAGGCTGTAAAAACAAAGGCAAATGTTCCCCAAACAATAACAATTTATTATATGTTTCCTTTGTAATATTCAGCTCAGTATTTTGCAAGCATCATGGTCATTGTGGGCTTATCTGTGGTGGTGACAGTCCTGGTTCTTCAGTTTCATCATCATGACCCTCAAGCAGGAAAGATGCCCCAATGGGTAAGTGGTGAAAGCAAATCTTCTTTAAAAATAGGTAATACTAAGTCGTTGTTATGGGCCAATATTTGGGACAAGGTAGGAAGAAGCAAACATTCGAAAGCCAGTGTCACAATTCTGTTTAGACCGTGTGTGTGTGTGTGTGTGTTAGACTTGTTTCATACAGTGGGCTGAATAGTATTCATGATGGCTGCTGAGGGCCAGAAGTGACAGGAAGTGATGTCATTAAGGAGATGATGGCCAGGAATAAGTACTTTGTTCTTAGATAGAAGCTCCTTAGCTACAAATGACTGAAAATACATATGCAAATCTTCATTGTATTTTCAAGCTTTCAGAGACCCCAATTATCATGTGGACTGCCCTTTCAGCAGCACTGCTCCTACTGAGGCATAACTGCAGCTTAGCAGCTGAGAGGTGGTCTGCGAAATGCACCTCAATAGAAGCACCGCTGCTGAAAGGGCAGCTCACATGATAATTGGGCTCCCCCAGCACCTCGGCATGCCTCTCTCTTACCCCCTTGTTCTGCCCCTTACCCTGTAGTGTTCCTGTCTTCTTCTTCTTCTTCTTCTTCTTCTTCTTCTTCTTCTTCTTCTTCTTC
>JAJKFI010000089.1:5020776-5066137 GCA_029204185.1 Lerista edwardsae
TCTTCTTCTTCTTCTTCTTCTTCTTCTTCTTCTTCTTCTTCTTCTTCCAGTTGGAGTAAGGAATAGGTATTACATAGGATGGGTATACACAACGGAAAACACATAAGCCTTGGGTTACAGCATTACTATCTTCTCTTTTAAACTTAACTTCAATATCTAGTTTCCAGCTCTCAATGTATTTATATATCTTATGCTTATATATCATCTATAGTCAACTATCACATATCTTCATCTGTTATTCTGGCATCTTTATCTATTGTTCCTGTCTTCTGAGGCTTTCATCTGCCCTCCCTTCCAGAGCCTCAGCAAACTTAAAAAAGGTTTCTTTTTACCAACCACTCAAACTTCTATTTTATCCTTTTGGCATTAGTTGGTGGCATTTGTTGAGTTCCATGATAATCAGATCAGGACCATTATGGTGGCCTAATGTTCTTCTTCACCTGGCCTTTGATAAGAACTGAGGCACAGTCACCTTTGGTACTTACGAATAATACCATCATGTTATATATCATTGGAAAGGTAATTTAATGCAGAATAAAATGAAACTAACCCAAGTATAGTTAGTGGCCAAAACCCCAGAAAACAAAAATTCCCAGAAAACAAAAATAAAAAAATGTCATGTAAAAATTGCAGTTTGTTGAAATCAAAGTTTTTAGGAATAATACTGTCATGTTGTATATCATTCGATGCAGAATTTAATGCAGAATGAAGTGAAACAAATCAGAATGCCATATCTTCATTTTATCAAAGGTTATGGCCAAAATACTCCAGAAAACAAAAATACAACTGTGATGTCACTTCCTGTTGTGCCGTCATTTCAGGGACATTATTTTGCCCTCTGCGCTAGGCTACACTTTTATTAGCTACGCCACTGGCACAGTGATATTTGGGAGATCTGTCCTTGTAGATTGCTATTGCAGGGGAGAACATCACATTGAATGCATTTCTGACTAATTGTTTCACCAATTCCTGTTGCCATTCACTTGTGATTGATCTTGTGGACATCTAGTTCTGAGTATACCAGTTGAAATACAATTGAGAAAGGCAATTACACATTTGCAAGACTAGGAAATTCAGTTCTGAAGCTCTGGACGACTATGATGATTCTGGCATTGCTGCTGTAATGCAGTTTAAAAAGCAGAGTATTTTGCCGAAAGCATCGTTTGGAACATACGAGGAGCATATTAGAGAGAATGTTCAGCTGTGAACACGGTGCAGGCCAAGAGAAAAGCAAGGTAGATCTCTGCTGCTGTGCAAAGCTGTACCACAAGAGAATACTGAGAAGTCATTTCTCTCATACAAACCAATAAATTTGGAGGGATTGTTGCTGTTGTGATTCTCATCACATCTGCGCTGTTGTTCTTTCTCTAGGCCTCTTGAAGGCTGTGTTACATTTTTCTTTCACAGACATCCCCTGCACCTCTCAGCTTGGTAAGAAAGGAAATCTATTAGGATAGCTGTCTGTGGAGAAGGGGGAATTGCCTTTCTGAACTTCTGGTTTCTGCCAATCTTCTCTCAATGAGTTTGCTTCTGCTTAGAAATATGCTCCCTACAGAGTGGTGTGTTCTGCTGATTTCATTTCTCAGTATGTAATTTATTGCATATTAGTATGAATGATCCCCCACTTGGAAAGAACTTTTTTTTTTTAGAGAACAGAGGCAGGTGCCTCCAGAGATCAGCACAACCTCCAAAATAAAATACTACTATTTAATTAGCAACATTCTCAATTTGCCACAATTTCCCTGAGCTTGCAATGATCTTTCACAATTGCTTTCATATTGGCCAAGTCATCTTTATATTAGTATTACCAGCTAATTAATTGCAACATTTGTCTATTGTCCTTCATGATATTGATGTATATGAGGTGGGTCTAAGGTCTGTTGTTCTGATCGTAAGGGGAAAACAGGCATAGAAGTGGTGGCTTACTGAGTATTAGCTGGGATTGGAAAAGTCCAGCCCATTAATCAGGATATCATTATCAGGGTAAAGATTGAAGAACAGAGAGTTTGATACAGTTGCTCTCTTCCCAATCTCTTCAAATGATTGCTACTCTAATATTACCACAATCCTTGGATTAGACTTTCACCCAGGAAATAATACGCATGTGAGTGTATTTCCCACTATTTGAAATAGTCAAACACCTTCAGTGTTTTTAAAAATGAACATTTTTTTAGCTGTTTGACATATTAAAATTCCCAAAGCATTATGAAGCCTTTACCTTAAAGCTTTGAGCCTTCCATATTGTAGAATTTAAGAAAATTATTCGTGGCATGCTAGAGGTGAAATTCATTAAGTTTTTGAACCTTGGAAGTTGCATAGCACAGTCATTTCTGCAAGGGAGTTATGAAAATAATTTTTCTCTTTTAATTGCAGAGCTAATTTCATTTGTAAAACATGCATATGTAAGATGACTGGTTTAAAGGGCTTCTGCGGAAACTGGGCAGTGTTAGACCTTGCCTCCCTCAATATTTTTAAAGAAGGCTTCTTTTTAGCAATGTATTTGATAGGACAATATAATGCTAATAGAAACTTCAGGCCATTTCAAAAGTCTCTGGTAAAAGGTATGCTATATAAGATTCCCATAAAAATGGGAAGGCAAAGAAGATTCAAAAGCTGAAAGGAAGAGGGAGTGTTGCCCGTTCAGAGAAAATTTCAGATAAAAAATGGAGCGCATTATTTCTCTAATAAGGTCAGGCACACGACACCACCCCAACCAGACCATTACATACAGGAAGAAACAGGAAGTAAATTCCCCTGTTCAGTGAGTCAATGGGCAGGGTCAGTGGGTCGTGTTGGCTAAGAAGCCCCTCTCAGGCAGGTGGGTCAGGCGACAGGTTTTCCTGAGGGGAGAGACCAGTGATGTCATTCAGGGGGAACGGACCAGAACGGGTGTTCCGGATCCTAACGGGCTCCGTGGCTGGTTCCGGGTTCCCGGCAAGTGCCAATCAAAAGTGAGTTCCTGTTCCTAAATCATTTGAATGACACTACTGGGAGAGACTCCTCCTGCTCACCCAGACTTTAAAAGCCTTGATGGCCCCTCCCTATCCTCTGACGATGCCTGCTCAGAGTCCACTCTCACGGTGATGATCCGCTGTCATTGGTGCTCCACCACTGGCAACAGAAAACTGTAGACTGGGCCAAGTCCTATCCAACTTACCAGTGTTGATGTAGCCGTGCCAATGGGTCATGAGCTGCATCCTGTGTTATAGGGGCACTCATGGAGGCTTCCTTCAGTTAAGGGAACATTTGTTCCCCTTCCCTCAGGGTTGCATTGTGGCTGCACTGGGAAGTTAGATAGGGCTGGGCCTTAAACAAGAGAGATTTAGGGCCCTAAAGCGTGATCTATGATATAGGCTCCTAAAGGCAGCCTCTCTGATTCTCTGCTTAGTCAATCTTGCCGTAATTTTTTTTTTGGGGGGGGGGTTGTGCTTTGGTTCCCAAGGGAGGGAACACTGACCCTGCCACGGAATTATTGAGAAGGGGAATTAACTGTCAGTACAAATCTTCCCGTTCTCCAGTGATCCATGGCAGGGTCAGTGGGTAGCGTTGAGAAATGCTCAAGCAGTGCCCTCTTCAGGGTGGGAAACACCTGACGCATTGAAGACTACACTTGGCAGGATACACTTCACAAAGGCTGCATCCCTAGAAGTGGAGGTGTCGACCTTGTACTGTTTGATGAAAGTATGAGGGGAGCGCCAAGTAGCTGCCCTACATGCTGCCTCCAAAAATGGGAAAGCTCTGAAGGCTGCTGAGGTGGCCACAGCCCTGGGGGAGTGGGCGATAATCCCCTGGGATTTACCCTGCAAGCCTTGTGACCTCCTCTATCACCTCTCGAATCCATCTAGTGATGGTAGAAGGGGAAAATCTTAGTGTATTGTCTGGGAGGGATCTGTGCAGAGATCACAGAAAGGAACAGAGATCCCCCCTCTCCCTCTCCCTCTCCCTCCCTCCCTCTCTCTCTCTCTCTCTCTCTCTCTCTCTCTCTCTCTCTCTCTCACACACACACACACACACACACACAGAGAGAGAGAGAGAGAGAGAGAGAGAAGCTGGCACACACTATGTTTCTACGGGCAGAAAGAAAGCTGGCATGAGGGAGCCCTAGGTACAGGGGGAAGGTTGATAAACACTCCCCCCCTTTAGAAACTTTCTGATATGGGGATGGTATGCCTATCATGGCAAGGTGAGTCTGGGTGAGCGGGGGGGGGGGGTTCCCTCAGAAAGACTTGTCACCTGACCTGCCTGCCTGAGAAGAGGAACTTAACCAACACTACACACTCACCCTGCCATGGATCACTGGAGAACTGGTCTTCACACCAGGAAACTCAGCAACGCAGGAGTAACAGATACATGATGATGTTACACAGCTGGGAGAATAAATGTTACATACCTGGTGGAGAAACAATTCAGAGACTTTGGAGAGGATTGGTAGAAATTATCAGACCTCTAACATCTTAATCTTTCCCTTGTCTGTGTCACGCCTGTATAAAGTTCACTTTAGGTAATATGCCTGACTTCATACACAGCAAGAATGATTAATACGTCAATTATAATGGGTATAATTGAAAATGCAAAGAAATGAAAAGATAATGTAGACCCAGTATAGAAGATTGGTTAAAATGTTCCTGGAATACATTGTTTATGGTTAAATGCACATGTTTGATTAGGTTCCAGGAAGGCTGGGAAGGAATCATTAAGATTAGGTGCAATTATTTTTTCAAATGTTTAAATTATTATATTGAAAACAGGAGCAATTGTATAGTATAGTGGAATATTTTTAAATACTTAAAAAATACAATTTTGAAAGATGTCTCTTCTCTGTGGGAATTTTCTACTTCAGTAATTTAAAAAAAAAAGATTGAAAGGATATATTCTGCTGCATACATTATGAATGCACACATTGGAAAATTATTGGAAAATTATTCCAATAAAACTAATTCGAAAAATTAAAGCACACATTTAACATATGCAGTTATGTCTAATTGTTAAATCTAATTGAGATGATTATCTGGGGAGCACAACTGATATACTACACATGAACATTGGAAAAAAGGTGTCAATTGATAGTTCTTTCATGGAGGAGCTGTAGCTTTGAGTCTGGGAAGACTCTTGTCATTTAAAAAATTGAGACCCTCAATTAGCAGACCCTATTACATGGGCAACCTATACACCGGGATGTGGCACGCATTCAAAACGTGCATTTTAATATTTGAAACTTTGAGATTGGGTGGAAATTTCTTTCTCCCAGTTCATTTCAGCACTAAATAGAATATTGTAATACAGAATACAGAAAATTTCTAGTCATAATGACCATTTTTATTTTAGTGAGCGAGATTTGGGCATCCCAATCTTAAACTGGCCTGGCACAGGCAGAACATATGGCCCACTCTGCATTCTATGCAGCCTGGGAGGCAGCTGGAGATCACCTCTGGGGAAAGGGATATTTTTCCCCTTACCCTGTGTACCACACCAGCTACCTAACCCCAGAGAGGCTTCTCAGATCTGTGCCATCAATTTAAATCCGCTGTAAATCTGGGAAGTCCACGTAGGGCTGCCCGGACCAGGAGTCGGGGTTAGGAGATGGTGGAGGAAGGCTCTCCCAACCCTGCTCCCTCCCAGGCCTGGTCCTCCTTCCTAGCCCAGAAATGCCCGCTCCTGCCTCCCAAATTCCCTCTCGCTACCCTCTCCCACCCCCACAGGGAATGGATCTGGGACTTGTAGGTTGGGGCACATCTTTGTGCTGGTACAGCCAGCTCCAGAAATGCAGGGAGTGCAAAATGTTGCCTAGATTGTATTAGAAGTAATTCAGTGGACTCTTTTGCCCTGAGCCACGTGTTCAGCTTTCAAAATTCTGAGACCCTTTAAAAATGGCAGCCATAGTGGTAAATATATGCCTGTTGGAAAATCAATCAATCAATCAATCAACAGGTACTTATATACCGCTTTTCAACACGAAGTTCACAAAGCGGTTTACAGGCAAATAGTAATAATAAAGTTAAATGGCTCCCTGTCCCAAAAGGGCTCACAATCTAAAAAAAGGCAGACCGCCAGCAACAGCCACTAGAAAAGACACTGTGCAGGGGTGAAGAGGGACAGTTACTCTCCCCCTGCTAAATATAAGAGGAACACCACTGGAAAAAGTGCCTCTTGTCCAGTTAGCAGGGGTAAACACCAGTCTTGAGATTTCAGGATCTGGAGCCAAACATACTCTTTAGGGTCGTGATTTTTCCTTTTCTTTCTTTCCACTCTGCAAGCTACTAATACCTTTAATTATATACATAATAATAAGCAATTCACTCATACTGTGCTGTTGTTCCAACAGTTGCTTCATCCCATTCATGTGTGAACTTTCTATATTAAATAATTTTTTTAACATTAAAAATTCATCACTGCGGGAACATTAGCTCTTTTTTGTGTGTTCTATTAATGTCTTGGGAGCTAAACATTTTGCTGCCATAGAGAGCTGTAGGCAGAAATAGTGTGAGTTATTCCAGTTGGTATCTCTTTATACATGTCACTGTAGGACATAGGAATAACAGATCCTAAATACTCTCCTGCTGTAGGATTCCCTTTAAAGCCTTATCTACAAGACATTTTTCTTTCGTTGATGCCATTTTGCAATTGCTAAGTCCTTCTTGGGCGGCAATTTAATTTATCTTGAGGCTGAAGCTAAAGGTCCATCTTAAGCATTCTGATTCTCCACAAAACTTAAGATTCCTCAAACAAGGTATTCAACAGATACAATGTTAACTGCATTACAAAAAGAGTCCCCAGAGAAATTTCTTCCATTGATGTGACCTAGAGCAGTGGTTCCCAAAGTCGTCAGTGGGAACCCTTTAAGTCTTTGTGGGGGCAGGGCTGCATCAACAATGCAGAATGGGTTTTTTTAAAAAATATACTTGCAGGTAGTGTTGGGCTCCAGGAGGAGTTGTGCGAGGAACTCAGCAGAAGCCTCCGCATGGCTTGCCAAGCCTTCGATTAACCTCAAATCATGCTTGGAAACCATTTCTGGTTTTCGATTGCGAAACCAGAAGTGGTTTCTGATCATGATTTTTTGTTACTTAAAGGCTTGGGGAGCTCTGTGGAGGCTTCTACAGGACACGCAGTGCCCTCCAGACACTGGTGCTATCTGTAGGTAAGTAAAAAAATACCCTTCAGTTCCAGCAGCAAGGCAACCCTGAGAATCACATCTAGGCTTTCAAGAAACATGAGCTGTTTTCCCTTGTTGCTCTTTGATTCAGTTAGTGTTTGTTCTTAAGTAAATCACTGAAATCCTCTATGACACATGTTGACAGTTTCTGTGTCTTTCAGGTCCGTGTCATTTTGCTGAATTGGTGTGCTTGGTTTTTGAGAATGAAAAAACCTGGGGAGAGCATAAGGCCTCTTTCTTGCAGATACAGCCACTCTAAGCACCAATCAAGTGTAAGCAGCGTGGAAATGAATGTCTTACCAGGACATGAATCTAGCAACGGCAACGTGATCTACAGCTATCACACCACAGAAAACCCCTGCTGTCCACGGTACGGTGATGCAGGCAGTAAGGATGGAAAGGGTCCTGGCTCTTCCCTGGAAGATTCTGAAGTTCTTCAGCGGAAAGCTTTAATGGACACGATCCCAGTTATTGTAAAAATCCTGGAAGAAGTTCAGTTCATTGCAGCCCGTTTCCGAAAACAAGATGAAGGGGAAGAAATCTGCAGTGAATGGAAGTTTGCAGCTGCAGTCATAGACAGATTGTGCCTTGTGGCGTTTTCACTCTTTGCTATCATCTGCACGCTCACAATACTAATGTCGGCTCCAAATTTTATCGAAGCTGTTTCAAAAGATTTTACATAAGGATCTCCAAAATGAACAGAAAAAACCCTACTGTAATTACCACTGATTTTGCTAAATAATGTGGTTTAAAATGAGGAAGTGTATTTTCTGTGCTGATTTCATTGAATAGGGGAAAGGAGTTGGAAGGAGCATCAACACCCAGTTGTCTTCCCTTCCAATGTTAGCAATTATAAGTACAGGATTAAGGACCTGACTCTGTTGCTTGCTTCTTAAACAGTGTCATCTGTCTGTACTTGTGTCATGACTTCTGATAAGTATTAGACCAGATGTACGGCATATGTATTATCAAGTAAACAGTAAAGTATACCTACTATTAGGAGAACACTCGTGAACATTTTACTGCATTGGTAAAGCCTTCCTAAAAACATGTTCTTTGCTAAATGTGTCAATTTTGGCTCTTTGCTTACCACTGATTTCATCTATGTTAATGTAACACTTGAATTATATTGTTATTTAGTTAGCCTTGAATGATATTGTTAGTTGCAGTTGCCAAATAAATGGCAGATTTTAGCTTTTATTATCACTGTGGTAGTCTGAAATACCTCTCTAGCTAATAACGTCAAGTTCCTGCAACACACTTTTTTCTAATAAGCTAAAATGTTTTCAGTGGTCAACATGTTCAGTTTTTCCTACAATAGGAATTACAACAGAAACATCAGGATCATAGAGGTACTTGTTTCCTAGTTCGTTGTGGCTGTGCACCATTACTCTTGCCTTTGTGTTTATCTGTGTACATTTCCAATTTCCTTAAATCACAAGCATCAGTCTAACACTGACTGCCTGACTTAGAAAATGTATTGCATTGCTTTTGCAATAATATAAGCAGGCTTTTGCAGCTGTACTACCCTTTTAATTGGGAAATGTTGTGTATCTGAATGCACAACCAAAACAATTGAATTCTGTCTGTGCCACATGTCTTGATAAGAACGCATCAGCTGTGTGTTCTGATTCCATTTTCTTACACTGAGAAAAGGTTTTGCAAGCTGGCAAGTATTTTGGAGGGATGGAGACAAGGAAACATTCCTTGTTTAAAAATAACCACATGCTTTTTGGGGGTTTAAATAATCACATGCTTTATTGCTTAAATTTTTCAGATAAAACAGAATTGGCAACTTAAAGGTTGGCTGTCAA
Organism: Lerista edwardsae; assembly: GCA_029204185.1. Taxonomy (NCBI): domain Eukaryota; kingdom Metazoa; phylum Chordata; class Lepidosauria; order Squamata; family Scincidae; genus Lerista; species Lerista edwardsae. Next base: position 5,029,741 of record JAJKFI010000089.1, read on the forward strand.
TATTTTTTCTGAGAATCTTCTCCAATTATAAGCAATTTGCATTCACTTAGAAAGTAAGAAATAAAAGCTTACAACATGGAATTCACAGTAAGTGACCATTTCAATGCAAAGCACATATAGTAAAAAAAAATTCCCTACAATATAATTGCTGCATAAAACATAGGAGCAGTAAGTGAACAAATGATAAGCAAAGGAAAACGAACATTACATTCAACTTGTTTTTAAAGTCTTATGCAAATTTTCAGAAACACTGACAGGAAGGGAGAAATGGCCTTCTGACCATGTGTTTATACAGCATACGAATATCATGGGCTTGCTGCTGACAAAATACTGCAACCCTGTGATTGGCACTCTAAGCATATTGGTACTGGGCGGCAACCATATCCCGATTATTCACTCAGCTGGCAAAGCAACGCAGACCCTTTGGATATCCAATAGTCACCTGGCTTATTTGAAGGCAGTAGGACGGTAACCACAAAATTGGTAGAATGACCTAGTTCAAAAAGTATGGAAAAAGTTGTTACCTTATGTCAATCCTCAATGGGCTCTCAAGCTGATAACAATACAATTAAAACATATTCGCAAAATGACATATAGAATGCCTAAAACTCAGCCATCTCAAGCAGCCTAAGATTGGAATTAGGATCTAGGTTCCCAACAGCCCTTTCCCACTTTTCTTGGCCCTGGCTAACTTTGGGAAAAGAAGAGGCCTGTATGCTTGGAGATCTTTCCTCCAATCTGACAATGGAGGTCACTGAATATATGTGAAGATAGGGAATGCAGGTATCAGACTCACTAACAGCCCAATATTAATGAAATTCTCCATTCTGATGCAGGGGCTGGAGGTCTCCTTGAGGTACGGGGACTTTTGTCCCTTTGCCCAGGGGAAGTTCCAGCCATGGCAACAGGTCTACTTGGACCAGCACCTGTTAAATTGCTGGTGAAAGTCTGAGTGAATTCATGTTGGCAGATCTTGCCTGTAAGATGGGCTGCCAATCTCTCTCCCTTCCTAGGCCTGATCCAACCAACAGCCACTCCCTGCCCTCCCCACAATCCTCTACTGACCAGAATGGAGCTTACTTGCTCCAGGGCACATTGAGGCCTGTGCTGCTGGGGTGGTGCAGGATACAATCCTCTGCACTGTTGCAATGTGTTTTATGGCATGTTTGCGAAAGCCAACACAAGGTGAGTACAGGATTGTACTGTGAGTGGGCTTGCAATTTGGAAAACAATACTAGCCTGCCCTAAGAAATAAACTAATCCATTTCCAAGTTTTTTTAAAATCACACATACAAGTAATACCCACCCAATCAATCTGTGATTTAAAAGGAGTAATCTCAGGGCATGCACGTACAGTACATCCAATAATTTTTTGTGCCCGGAGAATCTATAGTGCTAGCACGACTTTTCTGTAGTTGGTCTTTTCTGTGGCTCAGATTCAGCTATCCTATGCATGTGCCAGAATCCCTTTCCAGATTAATTTTCACTAAAAAATTGTTCATCACTGGACCAAGCGGATTCCCTTGTTGGATCTTTTGGCAAAGGGTTATTCATTATTAAGTCAAGCAAGCAAGATTGTTGTTGTAGTTACTTGTTGGAACTTTCTGTGGACTCCTTATATTAACTTTTCTATTGAGAACAACTGCAGTGTACATATTTTAATTTCAGCTGTATTGTTTTTAGGGCTTGTAGGGTGCACCCTTTTAAAGGTAGACGTTTCCCCATGACCAAATGGTCTAGTCGTGACCGACTATAGGGGGCGGTGCTCCTCTCCGTTTCTAAGCCTGTAGAGCCGACATTTGTCCGAGGACAAGCTTCCGTGGTCATGTTGCTGGCATGACTACACGCCGTAGCGCACGGAAAGCCATTCCCTTTCCACTTCCCAAAGTGGTCCCTATTTATCTACTTGCATTTTTAGGTGCTTTTGAACTTCTAGGTTGGCAGGAGCTGGGACAAGCAACAGGAGCTCACTCCATTGCGCAGTCCTGAACGCCCAATCTTCCGGTTGGAAAGCCCAGCAGCAGCGGTTTAACCCACTGCGCCACCACGTCCCTACGCACCCTTTTAAACCACCCTGTTAAATACTCGTGAGTCCCTTGGTTGTTGTGGGACCTGTCCTGTTCCCAAGCAGCCTCTTGTGTGTGGGTGGTGGGGGAACTGTACCCTGATTTGAGTACCTGCTGCTGCAATTTTGCTTCCAGTTCTGCCCTAGGGACAAAGTAGGAGTGTGTAATTATCTGCAAAGTTGAATCAAATGAGTACATGAGTAAAATGAGCATGTATTATGCTGAACCAACGAACTGATATGAGCAGCAAGCCATTTGGTCTGTTTGGATGTCCTCCACTTTTTGATTTCCTTTCTCCTCATCGCAGCTGTTTGAATGGGGTAATGGTGGAGAAAATGTGTAGGGAAAAAGATATACTCCCAAATTTTGAACTTAGGTATACCACTCTAATGGCAGAAAGTGAGGAAGACCTAAAGAACCTTCTGAAGAGGGTGAAAGAGGAAAGTGCAAAAATTGGCTATGGTTTTCCCCGTAGTCATATATGGCTGTGAGAGCTGGACCATAAGGAAGGCAGAGCGCCAAAGAATAGATGCTTTTGAATTATGGTGTTGGAGAAGACTCTTGAGAGTCCCCTGGACTGCAAGGAGATCCAATCTGTCAATCCTACAGGAAGTCAAGCCTGATTGCTCCCTGGAAGGACAAATCCTGAAGCTGAAGCTCAAGTACTTTGGCCACCTCATGAGAAGAGAGGACTCTTTAGAAAAGGCCCTCATGCTGGGAAAGATTGAAGGCGAAAGGAGAAGAGGGTGGCAGAGAATGAGATGGTTAGATAGTGTCACCGAAGCGATGAATATGAAATTGGGCGAACTCCAGAAGCTAGTGGAGGACAGGGAGGCCTGGCGTGCTGTGGTCCACGGGGTCGCGAAGAGTCGGGCATGACTTAGCAACAGAACAACAACAACATAGTCTAGCTAATGGGTCCAAGAATTCAGTGTTTTTGAGAATTGTGTTTGTTTTGAAGTACTTATGTTTGGAGGGGCTTGTTTTGGCTTTTACTGGTTCTGTTAATTTGAAATCAAGTTTCTATCATTGATCCACCACCACACTCCAAATTATTCCTTGCCATCTCAGTCTACTATTCAGAGAGGACCTATCTGAGATTGGGTGTGGGAGCAGCCTCTCTTTAGCAGGGGTAGTTCTGCTGAACTCTGCTTTCAAACCACTCATCTTTCACCCCATTTGTTTCAGTCCTTCCTCTCTCTGCTTTTTGTCCTTAAACAACAAGCATGATGGGTGCCTTGGCAGCTTCCTTCCCTTAGAAGGCCAAGGCAGTTGTTCATTTGGAATCCATTTTCCAAACAACAAGTCCAACACCCTGTTATTCCTTGTTCTCTCTTTCATGACATGATTCAGAGCCTGCTTGTAAAGACTGTATTATTTTGCTGGCTTCCCTACCCTGCTCTATAGCAGCCAAAGGAAGTTCATTTGAACTCATTTCCAAACATCTGATTCAAAATCTCCACATTGTGTTCCACCCTAGAGCATTTTCCCCCAAGCAATTTCTGCTTTTGCTCGTAATTTCTAGTGCCAATCCAAATCTCTAATTGTGCCCTACAAAATTAGACCCTTAGAGGCAGGCGTTTTTGTATCAGTTCAGATGTGTTCATGGGAGGGCTATCCATACATAAAAGCTTTTTCATGTTTTGTATGAACTGATTACTGGCATTGACGGGAAGTACAGTATATAATTTTGAAGGAACAATTTACCTGTGGTGGACAACGTCCCTGCTCTGGCGGCAGTTTTATAGAGCGGTGCATGATATAATGTTGGATCTGGTTCATAATTTTGATGGGGCTCAAAATGCAAGATAGGCAGCACTGCATTCATTTGCCTGGGCAAGGCATCTTCTATAACCATCTCTTCGTCATCCCAGCGACTGGCATCCATAAACATCCCATGGACCAACACGCCATCTTCAGGATGGGGAAGCTGCAAGAAATAGCAAGGAGGGAACAAAATGACACTCACACAAAGGAACTGAACAATCAGAACTGATCAAATTATCTAATGACAATGATATCTACGAAATTCATACAAATACATATTCTTATACAGCAAGAAAGAATAATAGGAATTTTAAATAATACAGAGTGAATGCTTTTTTTAAAAAAAAAAGCTAATTTTGAGAATTCAAGAGGCACGATAAACTTGCTGAGCACTCAAGTGTTGATCACAAACATAGGAAGTACCTCTGCATCCATTGGCAATGGTACTCCAAATGGACAAAACTTTGCAGCTTCTGCAACATGAAGTTGATCTCGATAGATTGGAATGACATTATAACTGAAACTAAGCTCATCGATTGGTAAGTTATACTTTCGAGCATGATTCTGAAGAGTTCCTGGAAAATACAAATTTCAAACAAAAAAAACCCACTCAAAAAAATCATACAAGAACCTGGTTCTGATTTGATTTAAAAGTATTTTTCATATACCATTGGTTTTAATGAGGGAGACATGCACTTACATTAAAGCAAAAGAATTTACTTTCAATATAATCTAGCTACATTCAGGATTCCATTATATACTAAATAGTTCTACCTTGTGCAACTTTGTTCTGCCTTCCTTCTTTTATGTGAACTTGACTTACTCTTATCTTACTTATACGGTACAATAGCCAGCTCCCATTTTTAAATAGATGCTCCTACATGAGAGTCTGGCATATTTTTATCTTACAGTTATTTCCATATTTTATTAATATCCTCTTTATCTGTTTATATATGTAAGCTAAAATCTTCTTGGAATTTACTGTTTGACCTCATTTGTCTTCACTGTTACACTTGGCCATATTATTAATACTTTGAATGGCTGAAATGTATTCTTTTACAATTTTTACTAATTGCTTTTCCATCACAAGGCACCAACATGACTTACAACTCCCAATCAGCTGGCTAAAATAATAACATACAAGCAGTGGTGGGATTCAGGGGGCTCGCCCAGGTTCTACAGAACCGGTTGTTAAATGGCCGGGCCCCGCCCACTCGCTCACCTCGGCTGGCTTCAAGTTTTTTTTTGGCTCTGGCTATGACATCATAGAACCGGTTGTTAATTCATTTGAATCCCACCACTTCATACAAGCAACAGCAGCATTCAGTATAAATGCCTGAGCAAGTGTTCAGTCTGCATCTGCATTCTAGCGGCAAGGCGGCCTGGCCCACCTCTCGGGGTAGCTGCTTCCAAAGCTGCAGTGCTGCCTCGAGTCCCGTCCTGAGTTTGCAACATGCAAGGAAAGAACTCTGGCCAGCACCTCTCCAGCTGATCTCAAGGCATGGGGAAGCGCAGATGGGTTGGCAGGGAAAAACAACAGCATGGCACCTTCCCCACAGGGTATTTCCACAGTCCTGTCCTTTCCTAGGGCCAAACTATACATGGTGTTAAATGTGTCCACTCTTGGTTTTTGAAATAGCAGCTCCATAGGCTGAAGGATGAGGAAAGGGAAGGACTAGTTAACCTTTCTTGTCATGCTGTGGTCCCAACAAACACTTGAGGAAAGCTTCCATTCACTCCAGTGACAGCTTTCCTCCCTGGAGGCACAGGAGAAGCAGGGGTGCCATTTTTATCAGTACTACCACGCGGCCCCAAATGGTTATGCCACATTCCTGATCATCCTGCCCCTCCCCACAGCTGCTATGTAGCTGAAAATCAAAAGCCCAGGGCCACGTTCCAGTCAGTGAAATGTGCAGTTTGGCCCTTGGACTGTGGCGTACTAAAGCCCACCTTTCTGCTTCTCATCGCATGCTGCTTCCTGCCCAGAGAGTTGAGCAGCAAAAATGCTAGGAAGAAATGTGCTGTCTAGGTTTAAAAGGAACACTGTTCCCCCCCTTAAAAAAAACTTCCCGCTTGCTGATGTCTATTTGGGTTATACACAGGTTGTGTATCTGCCATACACAGGTTGCTAATGTGGCAGTAACTGCAGAGCTGGATTCAGCACTCACCTCCCAGCCCCCCCCCAGCCCCCCCGTCTTACTGCCCTGATGCAAGGTGCATGTCCCGTAATCCAGAGTCACTAAGAAGAAGAACGTACGAGAGAGAGAGAGAGAGAGAGACATTCCCCTGTCCTCTCCCCTGCCACCAGCACCAATGCAGCTACACCAAAAAGGCTCGTGGTGTATCCTATGGCTGGGTGAGACTCCAAAACAAACAAGAGGTAAGCACAAATATTTGTACTTATCTCTGCATAAGCCCTGGGACTGCCGCAGACATACAGTATGCCACCTATTTTGGTGGCATATGTCTGAGGAGGAAAAAGGGGCAGGGGCGTTTGTGAAAGAGGGGGTGAGATCTGGCATGCCCTTCCCCTCCCGTCTCCTTCCCACCCTGGTTCCTCCCTTGGAATGCACCACCCCCAATCTGCCCCTTGGGCTGGCTTCCCTGCTCTGGAACAGGTTGCTGGCTCAGCAGCAGGCTGGCCTTGCCATTTGTGGCGGCGGCTCCCAAATGGACACTGGTGGCGCATGATGTGCATTGCCATATAGCTTGTTATAACAGTGGGATTGTGTTCCTTCATTGTAATCAGCCCAATACGTTTGGGCTGATAGAATGACTTGGAACCAAAAGTCAGAAATTAGCTACAGGTCAATTCAGCAGGACAATCAGCTTAACAGGTTTTTCCACTGACAAGCAATGGAAGGAAAGGCTCCCCCAACACTTGCAGGGCTCCAACACCTAGAGCTGGCGCTGGAGAGTCCCTGTGCACGTGGGGCTCTTGGTTGACAGCCTGCGATACTGCTGGAAGCCCTAAGTGTAGCTGCAGATATTAACGGTCGTCCCTATGCAACCTACAATCTCTTTTTTAAAATACAAATTATTTCCTAGCTCTCAGAAAATGTTTGTTCCATATTTCAACATCAGTTGATAGTTATCCTTAACAGTATTTACCTGTCAAGAATCCTTGTGGGAAAAAGAAGCCAGAGATCCAGAATGATCTAGGATGACCTCTTTTGATCCAGAACTGAAAAAAGAAATGTGGTATGTGCTAAGTATGAAATCTGACATCTCAGCATTTAAATTACATTAAGAACTGGCACCGTTTCATCTGCATTGATGGGCAAAAGAACGGGGCTTGGCCGGAAGGCTACTTCTCAATCTACAAATGGGTGTTGCTTTTTCAAACAATGTGTTTCATTCCTTTTGACCCCAGTCCAGAAAACCTTGAGTGCAGCAGGAGGCTGCTGTGTATGGCTGTGCTTGTAGTTCTCACAATTTGAGTGCTTGACTGGAGCGAGAGGCTCTTTCATGCAGACTAGCAATCTAAACCCATGTACCCCTTTTTTCCCTTGTGCTCACCCTTACTAGCGTCTTTCTGTAAGTGCTTGGGCTTCAGTCAAAATCTTGTCCGAGGGCTCATTGAAACCTTTATGGTAGTAGATCCATATAAGGATACCAGTTTTCATACACGGTTCTCTGTGGCTAGATCAGGGTCTTTGCTTCTACTCAGGCCCAATCATTTTGTTCCAGAGCACCAGCAGCTCATGGCTGCAATAATACTGCACAACTACCATAGAGAACTTAAGTTTTCAAAATTGGACACCACTGCAGCATCGGACAATGGCAACGACAAATGCAGCCGTGATCTAACACCTTCAGCCACCTGAACATATGATGCTTCTTTCAAGGACTCTGCTTATTATCTCTTCCCCCCCCCCCCAAGGTTGGGAACTCCATCACATAGTAACACATCAGGCTGTCTCCCTCTCTTCCTGCAAAACCCCCCTCAACACTCACTTCTATGAAGCCCTTGGATTAAAACAGGAGTCCCCAAATTCTGGCCCACAGGCCACATCCAGCCACCAACACATTTTGATCAACCTGCTGATGTCACTGGCAGTATAACTGCAAGCAGACCCCCCTGCCTCAACAACTCCTCCTTTTCCTTCGCCAATGCAGTGGCACCAGCACAGCGTCCGCTACATCCTATTGGGTTGCTGGAATGCTGGCAGGAACATTTGTCCCCTTGCCCAGGATGAGCCTCAGACTCAGCTGCCGCAATGGGGCGACTTGGACCTGTGCTTGCTAGATCACTGGTGCACGTCTGCATTGCCTCGTATGGGTGGATCTGGCCTGGGGGGGGGATAGGATACAGCTTGCACCGCTGCTGCCAGTCCCGCCCCCTCCCAAGAGTAAAGTCGGGCTTAGTTCTTGGCTCCCTTTCCTAAGTATATCCTTCTGGCCTCACAGTGCAAATATCAACTGCCTGCAGCACTGAAATATCAATTTACAATATCCCTGCATGAACAGCATTTATACTTACATCTACAAAGGCTGTCCTTAGCACGAGGTCTTTCACCCATCCTCCCAAGGGTTTCAGCGATGGGTAAGCGGCATTGGCCCACAGGGCTGGAACCTGGTTGTTTATGAAGCTGTGGTACACCCGCTCCATTTCTTCGGACATCACAACAAAACCTGCAATGGCTTTGTTGAGCGTTTGTAGAGAGGTCTGAAAGTTGAAAATAGAATGTATCACTTTTGCCATAAAAAGGAGTAGCTTGACTATGCTGAGCCCAGGATTTTCTCTCATTCCTGGCTCCAAAGAGCTACTGTCTCTATCAGGCAGGCAGGCAGAGAAAGAGTGAGAGCGAAACACACGTGCGGAGCCACTGCAGCACTGCAGCACATTTCTATAAAGAGCCGCACACAGAGATGGTCAGGCCACCCCCAAATCTCTAAGTGAAGAGCTTTGATTAGGTATCAGCCATCTTGGAAAACTGGACATTACCGTCAGTATTAACGAGCTGCAGTGGGAGGCTGTGCAGTTGCTGCATCTCCCACCTGTTCCCCACCCAGCCGCTTAGGGCCACCCAACTGTTTCCTGTGGGTCTTTAATACACATGCACACTCCCCACCGCGAGCACTTCCCAGATTCTTAGTGATTTCTGGAGCGTGATCAGGAAGGGGGGTGGCACCAGCTTCCTGAAGATTCCGTTGGCTTAAGAGTCAACTGGCTAGTGCCAGGCAGGAACAGCAGTCGCAGCTGCCATAGTCTCTTCCCTATTACTCCTCGGAGCTTGGGAAGTGATCAGGAAAAGGAAGAGGCAGACTCAGGTGAAGTGGAGTGGGTGGCAGGACGGAGACGTTGGTGGGTAGGCACAAGGTATGGCGGGGCATCTTCTGCCAATTCCCCAGCCCACCACCTGAGGAGGCTGCTTCACCCTGTCTTATGGGTGGGCCCGCACTGCTTGCACCAATAAACCATTCTCACATCATCATTTCCCCTCAATTTGACTGGTAGAACAGGGAGACACTATTTGGCACCTCCTGTCTAATACCCCAATCCTGAGCATATCTACTTGCAAATAAATCCCACTGTTGAAGGAAGTCTTGTGGAGATCACTACCTTAGGCATCCAGCACTGCTACCTACCTTCATGTCTACAGGATGCAACCCCAGCTACTTTTACATTAAGACCCATTAAAAAAGAGAATACAATTCTGAAAAGGCAAACACACAGGCGTAGTGATGATTAACTCTGCAGAAAAGGAGTAAGAACCAGTTACATCATTTTAGTTTCTCGCCTCAGAATAAAAAGGCTTTACGCAAATTAAAGCAGCTGTAAAAACCTCCTGACTGGTATCAGAAATTATCTATAATCAAACATGACATCACCAAGTGTGGTGAGAAACAAGGGTGAAAATTCCCTGTCAGTAAAATTATATGCCTGTAAAAACAGTGAGATATTTGTAGAGCTGTTTTCCTGTTTTGTCACCTTCCGCCTGCGAGGTGATGGGGCATTTTCAGCTACGATTTTATATTAATTAAGGTTGATCATAATTAAAATGCCAAAGGAAAAAAAACCCCATATTGTAGCCCTTTTGGTTGCAGAGAACATTGTGAAAATATTATTGCTTCCATGAAAACGAACATCTCCTTAACGTAGCCACTGTAGGAAGAAATAGTATTGCCTGCTCAACACTGGGAAGGAGGAAATGGAAGAGACTTGCATGTTGAGTTCTCCAAGTTGCAGGTGAAAAGGGGTTGCTGGAAGGGTGGAATGAATCAAACCAAGGCAAGAACAAGGGGACTGAGCACAGGAGAGGCAGGGAATGTGAGGGAAGGAGGATACCTTCTGAAAGGGAAGTGACACTGAGAGCAGGGGCAGCAGTGAATATCTCCTTGGGCATTTCATGTCATAAAAAGGTAAAGGTTTCCCCACGACCGAATGGTCTAGTCGTGACCGACTGTAGGGGGCGGTGCTCATCTCCGTTTCAAAGCCTGTAGGGCCGGCGTTTTTGTCCGATCATGTGGCCAGCATACTCTACGCTGTAGCGCACGGAACGTCGTTACCTTCCCACCGAAGTGGTCCCTATTTATATTTTAGGTGCTTTCAAACTGCTAGGTTGGCAGGAGCTGGGAAAAGCAACGGGAGCTCACTCTGTCACGCAGTCTCGAACTCCCAACCTTGCGGTAGAAAGCCCAGCAACAGCGGATTAACTCGCTGTGCCACCACGTCCCCTATTTCATATCATAGGGCAGCATTTATGTACTATATCTTTCTTTCACCAAATAGGCTGATACAGTTTTACTGGCGTAAGCGGAATAGGAGAAAAAAAAAAGCCTGACTCAATTTTTGAGCAAGATGACCAGGGCCTTTTGAAGAAAAAAAGAAAAAGCTGCACTGAGTATACAGGGGTCACTGCTGTGTCTGCAGAGATACCTGCAGAGATTTTGGAACACCGCATCAATTACACGAAGGGCCCAATTCTATCCAAACGTCCAGCACTGACGTAGCAGAGGGCAGCTCTGAAGTAAGGGAACAAACATTCCCTTACCTTGAGGAAGCCTCCGTGACTGCCCCACTACCACAGGATACGGCAACACCCTGTTGGCATGGCCGCATCAGTCCTGGAAAGTTGCTTAGGGTTGGGCCCTAAGTGGCTCCTGTGTCACTTTTATTTATCAATGCTGTGATGAATGCCCTGTTTCTCCCCATATATTTTTTTTGGTGATTTTTCCTTATTTTTGAATACTTTTAATGCCCCCAGAAGCTTCTGTACTGGGACATGCTCCTGCAGCAGTCTTTGTCTTTTGTTTGAAGATGCCTTCTTAGGCAGCCATGTGCTGATGTGGAGTTGTCCGTTCTTCTTGTCTAGAGCCTCGCCTCCATGCCCTAACTGACTAGGGGCCCAATCCTGAAGCCCTTAATGCCAGTGGGATGCACATTCTGCCAGCTAAAAGGGTTGGGAAGCAGTAAGTATATTCGGGGGGGGGTGGAACTGAGCAGGAGAGGGGCAGCCCGGGCTTGGGGGGGGATCAGAAGTGGTCTCCACCACCACATCCTATGCCCTGCTTCGGGCTGGGCAGCCGACATGGGGCTTCTCTAGTCTGTGCTGGCTAAAAGGCTGGTGCAGACTCGATTAGACCCATTATGGGGGCTGGAGTTCTTGGGGTCTCTTCCCTGAGGAGACTCCAGCAGCAATTGCAGCACCCATAGGATGCAGCAGGAGCTGTTTTGGAGCTGCTCCTCCTCTGGGCAACAGGCAGCTTAGGACTGGGCTGGAGGCAGGCAGCCTGCCTAGGTAAGGGTGTTAGATGGAGTGACCAGATGGATGCTGCTCCTCCAATCCCATAATTCTATGACCCCATCAAACTGAGGTCATTTATGCTCAAGCACAAGGATGCTTGTACATATTTCTGCCAGGTATCCAGCAGAATCAAATGCTGGTTTGTGAAACCTATTTGTTCTCCAGTAAATGCAGGGACCAGAACTGCTGGGGAAATGTAAGTAACTAGCAAAGGGACTGTATTCCCAGCTAGATGCATTTAAGGAATTCACTTTGTTTTGTTTGCTCTTCTCACTCCAAGCCAGCCCCCAAACTGCACTGGTTTACAGAAGCGGTGTTTGCTCTGCTCTGCTATTGAATAATGTCCAAGCTCCCCATTGTTGGATGTTACTAATTACTGCATTCAATTTGCATAACTGCATCCAATCAAGCATTTTCTTTGCATCTATTCAGCCAAGTTCAGGCATTTCCCATCAGCCTGCATGTTGTAGTTTTTCTATCCCATTTCCCCTATTCGCTTCATTTCTTTTTGGGTTTTAATAAACTGGTTATTTTGGGACTCTTCATCTGCCTAATCCACGTTCCTGGGTAATTCAGTTGGCTGGCACATCTGATCACTTACAGGCATTACTGAAATATGATTTTAAACAAGAACCACAGGCTTCTGTGCTCTCTGGGAAGGAGTGTTTTTTTCATTCCAGATGACACCACTGTCTGGTTTCCTTAGTCTTCCACTTAGACAGTGGAAGTGGATAGCTCTAGTAGTTTTTTCCCTGTTCAGCTGCTAAGCCAATAGAAGAGAAGGTGGGGAGGAGGAAGGGGTAAAGGTTTCCCCATGACCGAATGGTCTAGTCGTGACCGACTGTAGGGGGCGGTGCTCATCTCCGTTTCAAAGCCTGTAGAGCCAGCGTTTTGTCCGAGGACAAGCTTCCGTGGTCATGTGGCCAGCATGACTCTACGCCAGAGCACACGGAATGCCATTCCCTTCCCACCGAAGTGGTCCCTATTGACCTACTTGCATTTAGGTGCTTTTGAACTGCTAGGTTGGCAGGAGCTGGGACAAGCAATGGGAGCTCACTCCGTTGCGCAGTCTTGAACTCCCAACCTTCCAGTTGGAAAGCCCAGCAGCAGCGGTTTAACCCGCTGCGCCACCAAGTCCCACGGGGGTACATGAGAGCTAACCACTAGCCGCTACTCCTTTCCCCCTGCAGCCTTCTCTGACTACCTTCCCTAACGAGTGATTACTTTAAAATGTATATTCCACCTATTTTATATAAACCCTAAGTGGCTCATGATTATAATTAAACTACAAGATGTTCTTTCCATGAGTTGCATATCCTCAGTTAAGCCAGTCATGACTAATTCCTATTGAAATCAATGGGTTTTGATTTCCTGGCTAAGCAAGCTACTAAGCAAAGTAACTAAGCAAGTTTTTTCCAAGGTTGTCATTTCCCTAAATATTTCAAGGATAAGTATATTGCCTTGCTGACACTTCAATCTTTCAATATCACCATGACACAAAATCTGATATGCTGACTCCTCCTGTTAATCTACTTTTGCAGAGAACATGAAAAAAAATTTCTAAGAATTTTTAAAATTCAGATCATACTTCTGATTGCATCAGAGAACTGGGGAGAGCTCATAGCCCAGTTGTAGTGCAATAGGTGATCGTACAGACCACCTAATTTACTGCCCAGTCCTATTACGACCCAGTGGCATGCACATTCCACTGGAAGCAACTGGCAGAGCATAGAGAAGTGTGTGGCCTGAGAGCCTGCAAGAAGGCTGGAGCCCTCCCGTGTTTTTTAGGGGATCACTGGCCACCCACTGGAGCAGGTAAGCTAGCGCAGGAGATGGGAAGGGGAGGGGAGGGTGGAATGAGGCAGGGCAAAACTGGGTGGGGAGGGGGTGGGGTGGGAAGAGGGTGCATCTGGCAGCTATTGGGCTGGATCCTCTCCTTTCTGTGGGCAGCTTCCCTGTCCCCTTTCTCTCCTTGAACTTGTGCCAGCAAAATTGTCTGAGGAGATTCACTGCAGAGTGATAGGCTTGCTGAAGTGTAAGGGGACTCACACCCACTCCGGCTGGATACAGCACACCCATTTTTGGCGCAGCTGCACCACTGGAGGTGGGAATTGGGCTATTATACTATTCTAGGCTTGGGGTGGCTCAGATTTTCATCAGAAGCAGGGGACCAAAAGCATGACTTTGATGCACTGCCTTTGATGAATGTCTGAGTTCACTCATACATCATTCTGGGGCAGGAAGAGTGCATCTGCATTTGTCGTTGGAGTGACTGTCATGTGCAACCAATGTGAGGCAAAATCTCCTCCTGCTGCCCCGTCTGGCCACAGCCACCAGTCCCGCTTTGAGCAGCCACCTACCGAGAGCACATGCAGGCCAGGAGCTTATGAGCTCCAGGATGGCAGCGGGAAAGGGCAGGGCTGGCCGGCTCTATGCTCTTGCCCCGTCCTTTCTGGCTGCTCAGTGGCTGTTGCTGTAGTTCTGAGCCAAAAAGGGCCACGAGCTATCAGTAATCAATCAATCAATCACTAGTATTTATATACCGCTTTTCAACACAAAGTTCACAAAGCGGTTTACAGGCAAATAATAACATTAAAGTTAAATGGCTCCCTGTCCCAAAAGGGCTCACAATCTAAAAGAATGGAGAACACCACCAGCAACAGCCACGAGAAAGACACAGTGCTGGGGTGAAAAGTAACCACGTTGCCTGTCCCCGAAATAGGATATGCAAAGTGTAGGACTCTGGAATCCAGATATCATGCACATTCGTATGCCCTGTAGCATTCTTTGACAAAAGGTGCAGGTTTAAAGCAGTGCTTGGCCTGCCATGTTAACCATATTGTCCACAATCCCTCAGTAGCCTTCCGACATATCTATCAGCGGTCTTGTACTATAATGAAATCAGAAACTCCTTTTTTGATATATTGATGAAGTTGTTAGCAAAATGAAACTTCTTTCCACAGCAGTGGCTTCTAAAAACAACCAGAGCAAATCAATAACATCAATATTTATGCCTGCCAAGAAACAAACTGAATGTTGGCTGTACCCGTAACAATCTCAGAAGGCCGTTAAAACGATCCACTTCTTGCCCAAGAACTGTTGTCAGAGAGTTCAGACGCCCTTTCTCATCCTTCACAAAAAGTGTTTCTGAAGCGATTTCCATATCAAGCTTCTCTGCAACACAAATATTGTTTAAATCAGCAAGAAGAGCCTGTTTGCATTTTACCAAATGTGCAGGAGGGAAGGCAAGTTCCCAAAAATCTGGGTGGCAGCTGCTGTTGGAACTTGGAAGGACTTTTTGCAGCACAGGCATGCCCCGATATCTGCTGGTGTTCCGTTCTGGACCCCCACCCCCATGCATACTTGAAACTGTGGACACGAGGGATGCCTTTTTAAAGATAGGAGAACATAAGTGGTTTTGCTGCAGCAAGGTAATAAAGGAGAGATTTGTTTAATGATCCTCTATCTTTTTAATAAGCTTCCCAGTATCCGTGAGTAACTGAAACCATGGATACCGTATACCAGGGCATGCCTATACTCTCCTGCTGAAGGCAAATGTATCCAGCTTGTAGTGTAAGACCATGTGGTCACCCTGCACATTTCTGTGAGGGGTGCTGGTGTGAAAAACTGCATAGGCAGCCGTCACCCTGATGGAATAATTTATTTCTCACATTTTCTTATCGCCCTTCCTCCAAGGAGCTGAGGATGGTGTATTTGGTTCCTTTCCTCCTTTTGCCCTCTTAACAACCCTGTGAGGTAGGTGAGGCTGAGAGAGAGTAAATGTCTTACACTGTAATGCCATTTAAAACGGGAAAGGGCTGGTCTTCCTAGGTCAATGTGATGCAGGACTGGATCTGTTTGGTTGGCAGGGATTAAAGATGCCCCTTTTTAGGGCACAGATAGAGATGGGTTTAATCTCTCAGGTTACAAATCCAGCTAAAGATAGTCATAATAGTATTCTATTGAAAGCATTGACATTTGAGTAAAGTTGCAGCTAACTTGGCTCACTGAGACTGAAAATGTGATTAGTTTGGTTGGAACTACAGCAAACTTGCTTTTTGTCTAAATTCCAGAATTGTGTGTATATCTATGGAGTACATGGGTTGAATCTGTTATGGGAGAGGAGTTAAGACTTGTACCCCAGCTTCCCCAGTAGGAACATCAGCAGACAGTTGCCCCCCCCCTGCAACTGGCAGTGTGTAGCCCAGTGCAACACACAGTGTCCCTGGGAAGGAGTTGGATCTGGATTGTGGATCTGGATGGGCTTAAAGCTTCCTTCTGCAGACCTAGCCTGTAGAAGATCCCAATCTGACTGCTATATACTGTAAATAAAGAAATAAAGAAATAAAAACCATGAGAGTTTTAAGCATGCATTTCTTGTGACGTGCAATGTGATCCTAGAAGTAGGGCAGGAAGGATCACTGGCTCTTCCACTGCAGATGGAGGAAACAAGTCCCTCAGAAACAAGTCCCTTTATTTTGATGGAACACAAATATTCCCGATTAAATCTGTGCCTGACAACGTGGCCTGTAGGCCATGAAGGCTTGAAATACATTAGTCTTTACTAATAGTCTTTAAAGATTTTACATAGTCTTTAGAGCTCAGGAAAAAAAAAAGAATTGCATGTAAGTAATCTATCCTGACTTGTTTGTGTTTTAGATGCATAATGATGTGTGCTGGAGAATACTAAAATTTTAAATGGATTTTCACTGTCATCATTGTTTACAGACTGACCTAGGCAGAACATAATTTACATGAGGGGATATCAAAGGAACAAAAATACATCCTTTACTCCACTAAAAGAATCTCCATTGTTTTCCAAACTATATTCACTACCAGAACATCCCCCACCACCTTACTTTGAGTTTGTAAAAAGCCGTCTTAAAATTTGATGCTTATAAAATACCTTAAGCACAAGGAATATTTTATGTCACAGTGATGTGAGCAAAGGAATGTGAAATATGAATATATTCAGATACTCTTCTGGATCCTCACTAAACAATCCTGAAACTCCTCTGACTTCATTTGAAAGCTATGCAAATATAATTCCACTATGAATATGGGATTCAGTCACCTTACCACCTTTGATGCTCCAGCTCTAAAGGAAATTGAACTTAATTCAATTAAGTCATTGCAATCCAGAAACTGCAATCTGTATGTGGATCTACCATAGTGTATGTGTGGGGGACACAAACAGTTGTATATGGGGGGGCGGGGAGAAACCATATCCAGCAACCCTCCTGGACTTCCACTACAGCTGTCCAGGATGCAGTCTGCGGTACACAAACCCACATGGAAACAGGCATTTGCTATGAAATAAATCTGCAGGCTTGGATGCAGGTTAACTTATCTATGAGTATTTTCCCACAGAATAAGCAGAGTACCCCTGTCAGTTTTTAATCCATGAATTCTAAATTCCCTAGGTGGGTTGTGAATATATGTGCTTTTCAACATCCATGAGTTTGGAGTTTTTCAGAGGAGGTGAAATGGCACCCTCGACTGTCTCAGCAGAGCTCTCCGCTGTTTCCCATTGGAAAGGACAGCTGTCTCTGGCCCCTTGGTTGTGATGAGTAGGAAAGACAGCCCTGATTTGCTTGATTTATGCTCTGTGAATCTGGTTGAGATCTGGGGGTGCGAGAGGCGAGGGAGAAGAGCCCCACTTTGGGACAGCCAACAAAGCACTTCATGAAAATGCTATGATCCTTCCCCCCCCCTTTGGGGTAGAGGATGGAAGGTGTGCCATGGCTGGGGAGTGCTTCTTTGGGGAGTGCTGCACTAGACCCTGCAGGTGCATTGTGTTCATTGGGACTTCCAGAAAAACGTATATAGGACTGCTGCCCAAGTCACTAGGACAGTAGCTGCCAAAGCATGAGGTATGGCTCCCAGGGGCAATGTGGCAAATGTGCAGGGGTGGCACTGGGTACTCACTGCCCAGCAGAGAGACCCCAGCATGGAACTGAGGACCATGGAGCAGAAGCTCAGCTCGGTGGGCAGGGCTCTGTGTGTGAGGTTTTCGCTGCTGGAATGGAATGGCCCACCCACCTGCCCTGAGTCTCTTACTGTGGTTTTCATCATTGCTCCATTGTCTCCAACCCAGAGATAACTGATGGTAAAGTTATCACCAGTTACCACCAGGAATTGTGCACTGCATCTGCACCACAGGGGGCACTGAAAGGCAGGTAAGTTTGGGGAGTGCTGCACTAGGGTGTACTTCATGATTAGGCAGGAAACTGACACTGACTGGCTAGAATACACTGCAGCATCTGTCAATCAACTGAGGATGAAGAGTACCTTGGACAAAGAGTAATGAAACAGCGATAAAGGAAGCGCATTATTGGAGTATTACTCCCTCTCTCTATATGCACTGCCAGGCCCAGCCAAAGCTTGGGCACTGCCTGAGGCAGCCCAATTGTGCTCACTGCTGCTGCCTCTTTGCCCTCCGCCACTGCTGGTGTAGGCAAGGAATGCAAAGGCATGGCGATCTGGAGCCTGGCCCTCTTACCTGGAGGTCCAGAGCCACCTTCTTCCTCCTTGCCCATCCTGTTTCAAATAAACAGGAAGAAGTGGAGCATGCTGGGAGGTCTCCCCCTCTCTACCATTTCACTTTCGTCACCAAATCTCTCGCTTCATTAAGTAAATTCCAAACAAAAACAGTGGTCCTTTCACTGTTTTTCACAACCTTTCACAACCAACCTTAGGTTGGATCATGAACTGCTTATGGAGTCCTGCATCACCAGCTAAAAACTAATAGTTTACACACAGTTGCATGTATAGAAATAGATTAGTCTAATTCTAAGATTTTCAAGTAGAGGAATTATGGAAAACTATACATCAGCAGTGATAAAAAAGAAAAATACATTAGCAATGCTTCCATACCAGGAATTTTATATAGGATTGTGCCAGCAAGCTCTTGAACAATCTCATCATTGCTTTTCCCTGTTCCTTGGGCAGTTGATCGTGGCTGAACTTCAAGTATTGTATTGATTAGGGTATGGGTTTCTTTGCGCTGTAATAAAAAGGTGAGAAAAGTTCAGGAAATCGATGTTTTCAACTTATTATGGAACATGCAAATGTTTAAGATGTCTATGTTCAAAATAAATTATTTCCATTTTAATCACCATCATTCCAGCCTATTAATGTGGCTGCAACTGTAATTCCTAATTTATCAGAAATTGTGTTCATTTTATTTTGAAAAGACTAGATAATTTGTTTTACGTACATGAAAATAAGCTTTCAAGAAAATGGCGTTCAAAACCTTGGATTCTTTTGTTCCCCAAAGTTTGTCCCTTGTAAAAATTGCACGTACTGAATGTTAGCTTCTGTTTTTACTCTTGAATCAATATATAATACTGGATTAAAATAGCTGTTAGCTTCTCTACAAAATCTCTATAAACATTAAGAATTAGTTTTAGCATCTTCTTTGGTAAAATGGGCAATTGCTCTTTTGCGTATTTCTAACATACAGTATGTCTACTCAGCCCTACAGAATTCAATGGAACGTATTCTAGATAAATGTTATAGGATTGCAGCCTTATAGCATAATCCTATGCAGGTCTACTAAATTAAATGAGATTTACTTGGAGGAAAGTGTTATAGGATTGCAGCCTGGTATGCTAAACTGCCAAGAATGTATAATCACATGCAGCTATAATATTAAGGGAATAGAGTCAAAATTTAATCATTCTAGGTAATATCTTAGTAACAAAAGATATGAAATTAATTATTTGTTCTTGGAGGGGCCACAATTTATTAAAGATTGTATATTTTATGGGGGGCTTTTTGACAGTGTGCCAACATTCCACTTTCCACTGGTGATAATCCTTAAACTTCTTGTTTCATTGGTTTGGTTTATGCGACAGGCAAAAATGCATTATTGCATTTTTGAAAAAATACAGTTATTATGACAAGAAAGACATACTACTTGTAAATGTTGCTCTTTAATATTTGCTTTGGAATTGAAGAAAAAGAGTTGAAATCCATTCATAAGATGAAACTTAGTTTGATGACATTTAAAAATACATGCATTGGGAACCTTGCTTTGGTAGCCAGCAACATTATGGGCGCAATCCTAACCTGGCATTGGACTAGGGCAGTGCTCTTGTGTCGGACAGCACTGTTGCAAGTGTACCGTAAGGCACGTCTGCACAGCGGACTCAGTCACTGGGCCGGTGCAAGCAGCAGCGCTGGCACATGTGCGCCACTGGCTTAGTTCTGCCAGTGCAGGACTGTGCCAAAGGCGTGCCAGAGGCAGGCGGGGGACATAATGGGAGTCACCATGGGTGGAGAGAGGGCAGAGAGGGACATGGCAGTTGAGCCGTATCCTAACCCCTGTCCCCAGGCTGGGTGGCCCCAGTTCGGGCTGCTCCTGGCTGCATGGACTTGCGCCTGCTGCTTTGTGGGCGCAGATCTGAGCAGCTCCATAGAGCCACACTGAGCTGCTGATGCCTCCTGCAACTTTTCAGGAGCACAACATTCCTCTGTGTATCAGAGGGTCCCGGGGAAGCGATTGAGGTGATGTCATCGTAATTACTTCTGTAGCGCTTGGGGCAGCTGACTGGGGGTTTGCCCCTGGGTGGGCAAGCCCGCAGGACTGTCCTGTCCAAGAAGAATTTTAAAATCCATTAGTCCATGAACTGCTAAGGATACTATTGATATTAATGAATACGGCCAATAAGTGTAATAGCTGGTGGAACGCCTAGAAGCTATAACGGCTAGTGTAAGGCCTAGCCGGTATAAGATGTAAGGCTGATGTAAGGTCTTACATCTTGTGTACCTGTTAGCAATCTTCTGTGCAAACATTGCCATTGGCCGATGTTATGATGATGGGATGATAAGATGCTGTCCACTTCAAAGCCCCAAACTATGCTTTGTGTGTACCAATTAAGCTAGGTGCCCCATCCCTAATGAGCGAAACATCTCCTGTTGACCCTCTTGTTGGCAATAGTCCATTCTGTTATCTACTGCATGTGACTGATAAGATGCCTTTTATCTGTTGCAGATGCATAACAAGAGGCCCTCTAATGATGAGATCATCTCCCACTTGTGGAGATGAAAGGTCTCTTACTCCTGTACCCTGAGCAGTGTCAGTGCAATGGGGTTGCATCAACACTGCACCCTTAGCACTGATGCGGGAGCGCCAATCGGCACCCCTGCGTCGGCACTAAGGCAACAGTACTGGCGCTGCAAACAGCGCCGGTCCTATTGCGCCTGCGCAGCACCTCCCTTATGTCAGCCGAAGCCAGCCAGTGTAAGGGAGGTGCCATGACAGGGCAGCTCAAGGATTGGTGGGAGGAGGGCAGGAGGAGGGCGGGACCTGGGCAGGTCCAGGATTTGGCCATAAGGCCCGCTATTTAGCGTAGATCCAAGGAGCCCATAGGAGAGGCTGGAGCCTCCCCTATGGTAAGGGAGCGAACACAGCGCTAGTCCTAAGCAGCACTAGGATATGGCACTGGCCCATCGGCCTTGCCAGTCCAGTGCTGCTTAGGATTGCGCTCAGTGGTGAAATTCAACCAGTTCTCACCTATTCTGCAGAACCAGTTGATAATTTTAGATAATTTTAGGTTGATAATTTTAAGAAAGGAAGCGGATGGCCTTGAAGGCCGTCCTGAAGGACGTAGAACTGGTTGTTAATTTATTTGAATCCCACCACTGATTGCGCCCCCAATGATGCAACCCAACTAATAGTTTGGTATATATCATTGTGCTGTCAAAGAGCTTGTTTTTGCCAATCAGCACGAATTTTCTGATAAGTGAGCACCTAGCCTAGATAAGCTCACTATGACTTGGGTTAGGAAGCAACTTGACTTTGGTTGCTGGCACTCAGCTGCGCCACTTCAAGCCCACCTGATAACACTTTGTAAGTTTTGCTTTGCTTGGTGATACATGCTTTGTTTTAGATTTAGGAGAAATAAAGTGCTTTTGCATCCTGACACTGGACTGAGCATATTCCTTCCTTTGATACTCCCAAACAACCCCCTGGCCTGTGGCTAGAGCTGTCCTAGCTTTCACATAAATCAAACAGCAATGACTTAAAATGCAACTGGATAATAAACAGCTTGAAATGACTGAGGATTTTGAGACATGAATACATCTTTGACAGCCATAGGTCGATTACTTAGCAATCACTGTTTGTTATTCCTGTTCAACAAACTATAACCATTAAATTCCCTCTTTACACTGCGAAGTATATCCCATTAATTGTAATTAGCTTAGAACATATTTTAAATATATGTTCACAAACCTGGAAAGCTAAATTGGCATTTTCATGCATTCCAAATATTTCTGGGTCATCAATCAAAGGGAGGTTTTCAATATAGTCTTTAAAATCTTGCAAATTGTCAGCCACTGGGGCAAAATATATACCTGTTAGAAGCACAAACACACCGGAACCATTTTAGCCACATGCACAAAGAATGATATAAACACATGCTTTATATGAGTTTTACACAAATTAACAAATAGCAGCACATAAATATCAACTCAGAGTGTTTTTTCAAACAGACTTTGAAGGTAACACCTATTTTCCCCCAGAGCGGGTGATACGCATATATCAGACTAAGGTTGCCTGAAATGATAGTCACTCATATTCTGAAAAATGTCAGATTGGAGATCTGCATTAGCATTTGTATGTTTTAACATTTCACAACAGAAAGTTCTGAAACAAATGGAATTTTCATTTTGTTTTGTGTAGAAAACAAATCCTTAGAACTGAGTGCTTGTTGCCTCAGGAAACAGAGCAGATCAGATGGTTGCATGGAACACTGCTTAAATAGAACAAACCTCATCCAAAATAAAAGGAGCTAAGAAATTTTCATAAACTGATCTAAAAGTTGGTAAGAATCTGTTCCAATTTGGAGAAATATTCTGTTCAGCAAATGTCATGCCAGTGCCCTATTAGCTTAGAAATCCTTATAGTTGCATAGTTAAAGACTTTTATAGCCTGCTTTTTCCCTTACATTGAAGGTGCCCGAAGTTGCTAAAACCACAATAAATAAAAACAACAATGTACAATAGATAATATATTGCAGTATGAAAAAATGGAATTTTTACCTGTGAATATCCTGTTCTTAGAAGAGGGAGAAGGGCATTCTCTCACCACGTGACGCAGATTTCAGAGGCCATAGGAATGGCTGTGGATGGGGCTTTCAAAGCACACCTTCCCTCCGTTATTAAGAGAAGCATGAAGCAGGCCTCTGAAATCTGCGCCACATGGGGAGAGAATGCCCCTTTTCCAGAGAAAATTGCATTAAATGCAATTAATAAATGCAAAAAAAAACAAAAAACAAAGAACAGTCAGAAGAAATAGCATCGTGTTCGTCCCTGTCAAAAGGTTATTAGGGAGGGTGCAGTTACTTGGGAGTTTCCTACTGTGGTACAGCCAGTGGCGTTTCTACAGGGATGGCAAAGCTCTAAGTTTTGGAAGAAGCCTTACCTTGCAGTGGAAATCACTCCTCTCCTGCACCGTTTTAGCCAATCTTGGCGTTGCTTACTGGCTACAGCAGCAAGGGAGAGGAGGGATTTACATGACAGGGTAAGGCTTCTTGCAAAACTTAGAGCTTTGCCATCCCTGTAGAAACGCCTCTGGGTACAGCCACAGAGAAGGCCCTCCTTCGAATCACTGTGCAATACTCTAGGATGTCCACAGCTTCTTAGTAGTACATGGAACAGAGAGACAGAGCTAGGTGTTAACATCCTCTTCTCCAAAGAATCACCCTCCCTAGCTATTCAGCCAGTCGCCATCCTGAACCAATCTAATAAGCTATGCTGGGCAAGGGTCAAGCAGGCAAGCAGATGCTGTCTACATCCTCAGGCTGCTTCTTAATGCTAGGGCCAAATCAATCTTTCTTTCTCCCAAGATTGTCCACAGTTAAATCCTACAAAAATTAATGGAACTGGTTCAAAAACTACTTCTGAATAGTAGGTTGAGGGTAGACCCTTATTAGATTTTTCCTGGGGGGAATTTTTATCAGACAAAACTGGGACCAAATTGACTCTTAATTTCAGTGTGTGTCAGCAAAACTATCAAATTGGCAAGGAGAAGGAAACATTGTGTACTTGACATTAAATGTGCCTGTCCAAAATAATTTCTGCCTGCCCGTGGCAGGCTTTCACGGCTATCAGGCTTTCATGGCTATTCTAGAGTAACACCAAATTATTTTCCTGGCTCTCATGTTTCCCTAGAGAAATATAATAAAACTAGTGACTTGAGTGGGGGTAGGAGATCTGCCAGCTCCTTGTTCAAGTAAATCAGCACTTTCCCTCCGCTCTGTAACTCTTACTGTCTGGAAAAATGGAAACTCCTTGTAGTACAAACCCAGTTCTTTCAAGAGCAGGACTGTGCTCTTATTTATTTATTTTATTTATTTAAAAGATTTTTACCCCGCCTTTATGCCCGAAGGCACTCTTAAAGGAGCATGCATGCAACTAAAACCATTTATTGCTTTTATTATTGTGTTAAATGCTTTGTAAATAATTTGTTAGTAGTGCTTGCTTCAAAATCCCGAATTCTTTTGTGATATGTACGTCAATACTTTTAAGACAGATTGCAACAGTCCCTAACTGAGCCTCTGTTTGTCCTCCACTGCTTCTCGCCCATGTAGCCATACAGCAGATTGTACCACAGCTATCAAAAAAGTTGTCTTCTGTGAGTGTGTACCTGCCTGACTCCAGGTAGTCAGGACAGCAACTACAGAAGCTAGGGTTTGAATGCCTCTGGAATCAACAAGTAGTCAAGAATATTATGCACTTAGCCAACAATTGTTTTCCCATGGGTTAACATGAAAAGACACTTTATGTCTTGACAGAATGGAATGTATAATGTAAGAGACAAAAGACAAGGAACTTGCACTGTGAAAAGGTTCCTTTTTCCAGATAGTGCTGACTCATTTGAACAAAGAGCTGGCAGGACTCCTACCCCATCTCGAAGTCCATGAAGATGGGAGTAATGCGCAAAGGACTGATGGGCAGCCCAGTTCTGAGCCCATCAGAGGCTGGCTGGCCTGCACTGCATCCTAACACTTCCCCTTGCCTTGGGGTAAGCCCCGGGGTAAGCCTGTTTAGCAGGTGCAAGCCTGCAGCAGTCCAGATAGGGGCTGTGTGGCCAGGGGATGGGAGGTTGGATCCGGCATAACTGCCGGCTCCTGGCTCCTTCCTCCTACCCGGCCATCTGCAGGAATGCCCTCCCGTCCACACCGTTCCACCCTCCCTCCCACCTTCCCCCCACCCAGAAAAGCCCGTGCTAGCTGAACTTGGCCAGTGCAAGGGCGGCTTGCCAGCCATCATCGTTGGCACCACTGAGTCAATGCAGCTGCCTGAGTTGGCCCTGCACCACGTTTGCAATAGCACTGGGCTGACACAGCAGACACGCGTCGGACCACAGCAGGATTTGGAAATCCATTGCCAATGCCTGTCATAATATCAATGACTTCGCTGGCACGTAATGGAAAATCTCAGAAATGGAGATCAAAGGAACCATCATCTAAGCACAGACCCATGGTGTTACTGCATGCTTATGGAAAATATTCATTTATATAGCCGTATTTCCTGGACGCCAAGTTAAAACCATGCAAAATTATTGACTGTTAGTGATAAAGAATGTTTAGCAGGTACAAGTCCAATGAGGCAATTGGGGGGGGGGAGGACGATTTATTAGACAGATGGGGCTGTATATGGCCTTTCCTGAAAGCTGTGTGGCCATGCAGCTGGAATTCAAGCCCTGCACAGCTTCCTTCTTTGCACTCCAGAGCCTGGTGATGAGGATGGTGCCATTGCTGAGCTCTCCAGAGCTGCCCTCACACGGCCATTTCACATGGATGCTCCCACTGAAATTTGGAGGGGACATGGGTTGTATACATTCTTATTGACACTAAGAATATATACAACCAACGTCCCCTCTAAATTTCGAAGGGAGCATCCATGTGAAACGGCTGTGTGAGGGCAGCTCTGGAGAGCTCAGCAAAGGCACCATGGTTAAAGGGGACGTGCCCTTGTTAACGGGGCACACCATCGTTAAATCTGCCATTACCACCTATACTTGACCAGCTAAAAGGATGTCGTACATCCACAGGCATCGAAGGACTCATGAGGAGTCCAAACTTTGCAGAGGTTCTTGGAGCTTTGTACTTGCGTTAAACTTTAAATTTGGATGATCTGATAAGACTTTAAGAACTCCTTGTAAAGCACAGAAAATGTGCAGTAATCTCTTCAGAATCTGAAAGCCTGCAGGCCTCCTAAATCCTGGAACTGGGACATTGCTGTTAAGGACTTTACCATGCAGCTCTAATCAGAAAAGTGCCTATATAAAAATAGTACAGCGAAGTATGGTGCTCAATATCCTT
Organism: Lerista edwardsae; assembly: GCA_029204185.1. Classification (NCBI taxonomy): domain Eukaryota; kingdom Metazoa; phylum Chordata; class Lepidosauria; order Squamata; family Scincidae; genus Lerista; species Lerista edwardsae. Next base: position 5,055,661 of record JAJKFI010000089.1, read on the forward strand.
TCAGTGATTCCAGATACGTGTGCAGTTTACAATGGACAATAAAATACAGCTATCGTTTCTGTTAGATTTTCTACAAATGCTATACTGTATGGAGTTCTAACCTTCCTCAGCCTTCTGATTTTATAAGGAATTTCTCTTAACACTGACAATAATAGTGTATTGTTGTTGTTATTACTATTAATAATTAAGGGCGCAATCCTAAACTGAGTTAGGCCGGCATAAACTAAGCCAGCATAGTTTGGCCAGCACAAGTGATACTGCAAAGTATGTTTGGACCACTCTTGGAGTCAGAGAGGCCAGCACACAGATGTGAGCCATCGACTCCGAGAGTAATCCAAACACACTTTATGGCAACCCTTGTGCTGGCCAAACTTTGCTGGTTTAGTTTATGCTGGCCTAACTCCAGTTTAGGATTGCGCTCTGAGTATATTTATAGTTAAATAATATTTAAAAGGCAAGAAGAGACCTATCTCTCTTCCCCTCCTTCCTGTTTGCTAACAAGCCACTCCCTGATGCATTCTCATTGTGTTAGATTAAAAAAGGCAGTTTGTCATGGGCACTACAGTTGATTTAACAGACCAATGGTGGAGGGGAGGGAAGGAACATTCGTTAATGCTGAAAGCTTGTTAAATCTGAATGCAACCAACATGAGCATGCACAAAACCTATAACTAAGAGCCCAATCCTATCCAACTTTCCAGCACCAATGCAGCCCTGAGGTAAGGGAAGAAACATTCCCTTACATTGGAGAGGCCTCCGTGTCCGCTCCCCACAGCAGGATGCACCACAGGATGCACCCATTGGCACAGCTGCATCAGGATTGGGAAGCTGGAAAGGACTGGGCCCTAAGTTTTAACGAATCAGAACATTTCCATTATTTCCAAAATCTATTAAATTGAGGTGCATTCAACCGAGAGTTTGCTCTAGTTCATGGACTAGTGCCTGAAAAGCATGGATGAAATTCGAATTGGAAATTTTCCTGTGAATTGCTGGAATTCAGTAATGAATTTTGTCTATGCCAAATAAAGAGATCATAAAAGATAATAAAGAAATTATAATTTCTTTAAAATGCCATACCCTCGTGGCTAGAACACTTCACTCATTCTGTGAATATTATATGAGATTCACTTTGCTTGTTTAATTAATCAGGATTATCTTACCGTGTCAGAGATTCTTGGCTCAATGCTATGGAATGTTTATGCTGCCAGGACACTTGTTCCAGCAGTGTAAACAGCTTTATGGCTGTCACGGTAAATAGCTTTACAATGCCAGCAAGTGCGGCCTGGCCGCTGCATCGTGAGTGGTCGGATCTGTGTGACAATGGACACCAGATGCCCACCACTGAAGGGAAGGCTTCACATGGGTCAGGAGGGAGTGGCTGAGGGGCTTGATCGGAATAGGGAGGCGATGGGAACAAAGGACCCAGGAAAGGTGTGGGTTCTGGCGCAGGGATGTCCACCAAATCCTAACTCCCACTATTATGTGGTGAGGGGAGACAGGGGAGGCAGACCTGCCACATTGTAATCCATGGAGAAGAGTTGCAGTCTCCCCTTTGATTGCACAAGCGCACCACCCACTTTCTCACTTTGCATCAGGGTCTGATTTCAGCTGTGACCCTTTTCTGTGAACTACAACAGGGGCAGGTTTGCCCCCCTGCCTCCCCCTCACAGCATGCCCTCATGGCCCAATCCACTTTCACCAGTCAACGGAGATCTGCAACCGCAATATTGCTGGCACAAGTCTGAGTTGATCCATGGTGGCAGCAGGCACTTACCTGGGGCAAGGAAACAAATGTGCCCTTGCCCCGAAGAGGCCTCAACACACCAAAACTCCCCCATGGGATACAGCAGATGTCACACTGATGGTGCTGGAGCGCTGTGTGGGTTATTAGGTAGATTGGGCTAACTGAGTTGTTGCCGAATCCTTTTTTGGTTAGGAAATCCCTGGAGGTTTTGGAAATAACTTCAATTAGACGATTGTGCTGGAAGATAAATCCTTCTCTCTCCTTATAGTGTTTTCATCATCTTCTTAAGCTATATCCTTTTAATTGAGGTTTTAATTTTGATTGACAGCTCACGATTGTTGATTTAGAATGTTTTGCGTTTTCAAACTGCATTATGATGCTTTTAATTGTTTTGTAATTTTTGCAATTTTCTATTGTAAGCTACTTTGAAAAAGCAGGATATAAATACTCTAAATAAATAATGATTGTACTATTATTTATATAGCTACATATTTATGTCAGGAATGAGCCCTATCCAGTAATGGCATGTAAATGATTTAGCAACAGGTACTCACTTTTTATTGGCACTTGTGTCGGGGCCCGCCCACCGGAAGTGAGGTCATAGCCAGAACCCAGGAACTGCCCCCAGGAACCGCCGCGCCTCCTCGGGAGGGAGCCCCAGGCAGCCTACCTGCTCACACTGCTGCTGCCGTCGGTCTCCCTCGCTCCGCTGCCTGCCTGCCTGCCTGCCTGCCTGGCTCTGAGAACGTGCAGGCAACTCAAATGTGCAGGCAATTCAAACGTTGCAGGGGGCGGAGCGGAGCACCGACGGAGTCGACGAGTGGGCGGGCGAATGGGCAGGGCCAGCCCTAATCCTTGCATACCCCCGCGTACCCGCTACATGACTGGCCCTATCCATTCCCAAAAGTCTTCCCAGGATCAAGTGGAAGGCATGGCCAAGAAGTAGATGGAGAGTCAGCTGAAATAAAACATAGTAGTGGTGGAAGAGCCAGGAAGCAGGAAAGCACTCTTATCAAGGTGACAAATGTAAAGGAAAACCACGGCCTGAGTGGAAACAAGGTCAGAGGCAATCTGTGGGGGGGGGCACAACTCATTTGAAGTTCTGAGATGGAGATGTCAGCAATGTATCTGTCAGATTGCTCACTTAGGAAGTCAGCGTACCATGCCTTTGTGCCCTATTTAGCTCGCAATCAAGAGAGGTTATTCCAGCTGACCTTGCCTTAAGGAATTTTAAGGTTGTTTGCCAGCATCTGGAAGGCAAAGAAGCAAACAATGCACCACTAATGCATATTTTACACATTGTCACCTACTTATATTCTTGGAACACTGTTTTCATTTAAAGAGTTTCTAGGCCACATGAATACAGAGAAGTGCAAAAAAAAAAATGGAAGTGGTATAGACTTTCTTCATGCATGTTCAATTTTTATCTTAAAAAGCAACAACCCCTAGATACAATTTAGAAACATGATCCAGTCGCACACTGACAAAACTGCTACAAAATTTAGGAGCCACATACATTTTCCAGCTTTCAGGATTTTATGATTTAACACTGTCCAAAAAATAAAACAGTGAGGTTTTTTTGGAACCCTCATGTGACACCAGTGAATAATATATGTTAGACATTACATATACAAATCAAATCATTTATTGCGGTCAAAGACCAGAAAGACATTACATATACAGTAAACAACATTAAAAAGCACATTTCTACAGTAGCGGGAAAACTTGGCAATGTCAATGCAGCAAAAACATCTAAAGGCTTTGATTCAGAAATAAATAACTTACACTAACAATGAAAATGATTTTAAATGAAAATAATGGCATCTGAATTTTACCTGGTAAACTGGCAACTTGAATTTGTAGAGTCTTGCAAAATATGTTTTTTTCAAACATGTATACTGATATATTTATTTTAATCATCAATATATATAAAAATATAATATAATATAATCATTAAGGGGACATGGTGGTGCAGCGGGTTAAACCACTGCTGCTGGGCTTTCTGACTGGAAGGTTGGGAGTTCAAGCCCGCGCAACGGAGTGAGCTCCCGTTGCTTGTTCCAGCTTCTGCCAACCTAGCAGATCGAAAGAACGTAAAATATGCAAGTAGAGAAATAGGGACCACTTCGGTGGGAAGGTAATGGCGTCCCGTGCACTATGGCGTAGAGTCATTCGGCCACATGACCACGGAAGCTTGTCCTCGGACAAAACGCCGGCTCTACAGGCTTTGAAACAGAGATGAGCACCGCCCCCTACAGTCGGTCACAACTAGACCATTCGGTCATGGGAAACCTTTACCTTTATACTGATATAGTTATTTTCTGTGATACCGCCAACCTTCTTTGAGGTGGATTTTAGGGATTACAGATATACAGTATGATGCAGATATAATAGATATACTATGTTCATACAAAGTATGAGCAGTGGGGGGGGGGGGAATGCAAGCAAATTATACCCTGCCATGTATACAAGATTGATGCATTGATGAGTTTATGAAGTACCCTATTGTCCAGCCACACTCATGGAAGTTAGTTACAAGCTTAACAGTCTAATCAAACATCAGGTCCGCAGGCCAGATGCAACCTCTAGAAGTTCTTTATCCAGCCCCCATTATACTTCAATGAAAATAGCTGTTACAAAAACATAAAATAAATATTAAGTATGTTCCACTGATCTGCGTTATAAATGTCATTTCTAACCTATTCCAATCATTTTCTATAGTCAAAAACCAGTTTAGTCAGTGGCACATGCTGCAAATGCAGGGAGAGACACCAAGTGTGGCAGCAATAAGCTACTCTCAGATTGCTCAACCCCTCAGAATCTGGGTGGAGTGTAGGCAATAAACATGGGCCTCAAGCTTATTGCCTGCACCCTACTCAGGGCGCAATCCTAACCTGGAGTTAGGCTGGCACAGTTAGGCCAGCAAAGTTTGGCTGGCACAAGGGCCTACCATAATGCACATTTGGATCACTCTCAGAGGCAGGGAGGATGGCACACATCTGTGTGTTGGCATCTCTGACTCCAAGAGTCGTCCAGACATACTTTACGGTGTCCCTTGTGCTGGCCAAACTTTGCTGGCTAATTGTGCCGGCCTAACTCCAGGTTAGGATTGCACCCTCAGTTTCTGAGGGGTTGCACAATCAGAGGGGAGGCTTAGCTTGCGGCCACAGCACCTCTCGTCTCTCCCTGCATAGTAACAAGAATGGTGACATTTGCAACAGTAGGAGCCAGTACAGGGAGGTGTGTGCCAGCTCAAGGGGTGGTGGTGGTGGTAGATTAGGCTCTAAGTGCCCATAATAGAATGAAACCAAACATCAATATTAGAAATTCTACAGTTCTGATGAATAACTGCTGAGGGTGGAAAATGGCTCACCTTTTCCAATAGTTTCATCTCACAGTTCTCAAAAACATTACTTAGTCACAGGATGGTTATGGTTCTTTTAATAGAGTTTCCACTAATGTGAGACCTCCGCAGCTTGAAAATATACTTACCTGATTCAGAATATTTATATTCTTCTATTAATGTAGCAGGAGAAAAAAACCTCCGCAGGATAGTGCGAAGACATCTCTGATCCCAGGCGTCTGTAACTCGTCCTCCATACGTAATTTCACCTGCAACATTAGTTTTACAGATGATGAATTCCATTTTGAATACAATATCATATTAGGCTAGTTTTTTTATTGTCTCTGGAGTATGTATTTTTACACTTACACTGATGATTCATGAAAAGTGATGATATATCTCAATCTTTTCTGAATACATAAAAAATGAAACAACCAGATTACCAAATTATGCATATAATTGAATGACTAATTTAATATGCAATAACTGGATATGTGAACTTGAATGGGTATACTGACTGCCATATTAATACATGATGTGTAAAATTAGTCAATTTTCTGTTTAATAGAAGAAAATTGCATACTTCAATTGTAAAATGGGCATACTAATTTTGAATGATGGCCCTTACAGTAACATACATTTCTTTGTGACTGATCTTTTTCCCCCCATCACAGCTGTGAGTGCATCACAGGCAAACTACTGAACTGGTAGTTTAGTTATAACACGGTATTTAACAAGGTATTTTTTAGACTCATGTAATTATGCAAGATCCTTAAAAACATTTAAGAGGTGCAGAAGTGGAGATACATGCTAGGTATTGTGCCAAATTTTCTGGTGTCTGTACTTCAAGCTGGATTTGGAGTTCTGTTTCAGATGGCACTCTACTGGAAATGGTACCACAACAGTTCAGTGTCTGGCCATGTTCTGAAGCAGATTGGACATCTTCCTAGACATGCTTGGCTGCACATTTCCAAAAGTAGTGAGTTATTGAGGCCTGAGAACATTCATATGCCTTGATGCTCAACTTGGAACCTTTCTGCATGTAGCAGGCCAGGTTATGTCAGTCTCCTGATACAATGGAGTCCCTGGCAATTCCAATACACCTTGGGGTTGTGACAGTGATATAACAGAGTCCCATCTGACACTCAAAATGAGGTGTGCAATCCAGAGATGCCCCAAGGCCAACTGAGCCCTTGCTGTGCATGTGCAGAGATAGTTCCAGGTTGTTTTGCAACCCAGACCTGATTCCACAATCCATGTCAAAGTTCTCATGAACAAGAACAACTTTATTCTGGCATTTGAAAAATCTTTTCAGAACTATCAGAATCTGATAGTCAATTATAAGATATAGAAGAAACTATCAGATTCTGATATTTCGGGGGGGGGGAATTCATGAAGTCTTCATATTATGTATTGAGTGAACAGGAAGAAAACAGTTTGATACAAGTCTTCACATTATGTATTGAATGCCTTCAGGAGAAAAGTGGGTTGAGTATGGTAGCAGCTGTCTCTTTCCTCCTGATGCAATTTTTCAATTCTTGGATGCCTCATTCCAAAAGAAGTGGTTTTGTTGGGGCATCCAGGAATTAAAACATGGTCTCATGAGAAAAAAGAATGGACCATTTTGTTGATGCTACGGCTTGCTCCTTAGTACCTCTGCTTCGTTAAGCCAGCAGCCTGGGTTGTAGGAATAGTGGGAAGCAGACAATAGCAGCAACAGATGAAACAAGAATCCTCCTTTGTGCTACTGCTAGCAGCTGCATCTCTTGCCTAACTGCTGCCCAGTTCAGGTTATCTTTCCTGACTAAGTACCATCAATGGTGTCTGGCTGGAAAGCAAACTAGAACTGAGCAGGGGCACTCACACCCTCCTCTCTAAAGGCATTCACACCCACTAAAGGCAACATGAAGGATACCTGTCAGTCAACTGCCCAGTTATGGACAGCATTGGGCAATAGTTTGTGTCCATATGAAAAAACCCTAGGAGGAGGCAATGTGCATACAAGTTTGGGCCACAGGGTTGTTGCCTCAGGGGTCCAAAAAAATGATGCCACCCCTGGGAGAGAATGGTTTCCTATTAGAAATAGCGATGTTATTAACCTCAGTCAACAGGCCAGCTGTCTGTTTCCTCCCAAAGGACACTTCTGCTTCACCAAATCCACACATACTGTACAATACCATTCCATAATGACATGGAGGCCTTTTCCTGCCACATGACTGAAGAAGTCGTACACAACAGCATGCCCAGTGCACCAGAACAAAGCTGTCATGCGCCAAGCAGTACATAGTCACACATTCTCTGAACACCAGAAAAAGAGAAATTTTGCATGGATTCCTTCTGATGGTCAGAACACAAGAACGGATTTTTCATAAAGGACATCTTCTGCCATGCCTCAGAACACTGGTAAATAGCATCATCTCACTGATCAGAACATATAAATTGGGGCTTATACATGTAGGTTTTTTTACAGATGCAAACAGCATTATCTATATGCAAGAAAAATTCATTGCAGGTATTCACTGCTTAATGATATTTCAGTCAGCAACAAACCACATATATAACAGTGGTCCCATAAGATTATTATATAATGCATCTGAAAAATTCTTATCGCCTAGTAGTGTCATAGCCATTGTAATGTTGCAGCACAACACATTACACTATAATGTTTGCACAACAACAAAATACCTAACGATGCATTTCTCAGGACATATCCTTATCATAAAGCGATGCATGACCATATGGATTATTCAAGTTGGAGTTTACAGACATAATTCCCTGAGCATGTACTATTCAACATGCAGCACCTGGTACAAGGAAGCAATAGGGCCTGCCACAATGCTCATGAGCCTCACCCTCCACACCAGCAAAAAGAACTAAAGGAACGTTTGTGCAGGGCTGCAGGTGATCAGTTATTCTGCACATCAGCAAAAATTCACAGGCTGCTTTGTTCAAATAGCCATTAGTTAAAATCAAATATAGCTATTTCTTTCTGGAACTCTCTCTATGGAAGCTCACAAAGCCATCACTGCCTCACCTTCCAGAACTGTTTTTATTTCAGAAGCAATCTGAAGAACCAGTTATTGATATTGAGCAGACATTGCCTGCTGCCATTTAAAATGACTTGAGTTGAATTTTAATTCTTGAGACTGCTTTTGATTGCAATACTTTTGACCTTGTGTACTGCAGTTCTGTTGTTGTTTTGTGTTGCAAGTCACTTTGAGGGCCCCTTGGGCCATGGGGTATAAATGTCACTTAAATCAAACAAAATCAGTCCTATACAATTTACAAGTAACCTCCATAAGGCAACTGCTGAAGTAAAATAAATTAGCTGTAAACAAGTATTTAATAGACATGGGTGAATGAACAAATCTTTTCAACTCATACTGACACAATACTTTCAGTTGTAATTTAGGCCCACTGAACAGTCTTTCCCTTTGAAAGGAACCTTGAAAGCACTTGCATTCACCTTAAGAATTTGCAGTAATTGTAATCTTCAGCTTGGCAGAACACAGAATAGAGGAATGGGACTTATTTGCCATTTACACTGATGGAGACAGTTTAGTCAGTGGCATATGTAATCAATGGGAAAAATGCAAAACCAATCTCCAAAGGTACATACATAAACATGATAATTAATGTTAACTTTTAATAACATTAATGAAAATGTTAACATCCTTGTATTGGACAAATTATCAGGATCGTTAAGAAAAAAAATGAAGGCATGCTCCAATTTTAATGTTACTCTAATCTGGAAAACCTGGTTGTCTTAAAACATTGCCTAAATCCCCAGGAAGAGGTTTTGATATCTTTTTAAATACTCATTGAAATTTAATACATATTCTACTCTTGCATTCTTACCATCTTCTTGAAATTTTTTTTTTCTGAACATGTCACCACAACCCATAAAATCTGCTGTGCTAAGGTCAGGTTGTTTACCAGTAATGATAGGTTTTTGAGTGGTGGTCACTTGTGCAGATACACACAGTGGAGTTCTTCTGTACAAGCATAGAGTTGTCCTTGGAAACTTGATTTTTGCTGACCATTCCACTCCTGAAACAGGATGTTGACTGGAAGCTCAACTACAGATATGGTTCCTGTTCTTACATCAAACTGGGCTGGTAAGTATTGGTGACAATGATATACGTGTGTGGGACATGCACTCCAGATTGCTGGAACTTGACTCCCAGTCTGAGCAGGCCCCCTAGCTCCTGTATAACCACTGGCATCTTGATGAACACTACTGGTGGTACATCAGGCTTTGACTTAAAGATCTCTGCCTTTTTTGGCTTTGTTTTGGAGGATTGAAACTGTAGCCTGGCAGGGAGGATATTTGTCTTGATGTTCTATGATTTTGAAAATAGTGCAACCACCCTGGGGCGCAGTTTAAAGATGGTTTCCTGAGGATAGATCTCATCTTTATTTCTTTGTGAGGACAAGTGTTCTTTCCAATGCTGTTTCAGTAGCCATTGAAAAGAACTAAGGGATTCAGGATTCGACCCATGCTTGAGACACATAATCCCACAAGGGATCTCTCCATTTAAATGTAGGAACAGCCAACAAAGCTATGTAAGTTTCCCAGACCAGCTCTGCGCACATACAGCGTCCCATTATATGTAACTGCACAGAGATAACAAGTACTATGTGCACACTGTTCTTAAGTGGATAGTTATATTCTTCTGTTCTATGCTTGTCTAATATATGGTTGTCAGGAATGCCATGGGAACAATGGGATTGTAGTTATGGGAAACTCAAATACCCAGTATTTTGGGTACTGTACTTTTTATTAGTTCTGTACTCTTTAAAACCAGTATTTTGCATCTGAAACTAAACTCCTTAAACTCATTTTATTAATGAAACCAAGAGACTAAAACCAAGAAAAATGTATTCCCAATCTTGGTGTTAGCATAACCTAGGCTGTTCTGAGTGTTCCTTCAGTACATTACTATTTTACAATATCATGATTTCAGAATGAGCACCATAGCCTCCAGGGACACATCTCTAACTACTCTAACATTATGTAATTCAATCTGTGTAGTGGAGTGACACTGCCATCCAAGTGGAACAGCACTGCAATTACTCAGGCATGTACTTTTAGCTGCAGAATGGTAAGATGTAGAAATCTGTTTTTTTCACTGGAAGCAACGTATTTTACAAATAGGAGTGATTACATCAGGGGTGGTTCTATAGATGAGGAATTTGTTGGGATCCCCCTGCTCCCATGCAAGTGCCCACACCTGTGCCTGGTCAACCTCAGAGGCAACAAAGTCTGCTATTGCTCCCTACCACTGTCTGGTAAGCCAAGGTCCATGGGAACACTTCCTGTCTGCTGCTGTAACTGCTTCCCATCAATCAATCAATCAATCAATCAATCAATCAATCAATCAATCAATC
>JAJKFI010000089.1:5066147-5093496 GCA_029204185.1 Lerista edwardsae
ATCAATCAATCAATCAATCAATCAATCAATCAATCAATCAATCAATCAATCAATCAATAGGTATTTATATACCTCTTTTCAACACGAAGTTCACAAAGTGGTTTACAGGCAAATAGTAATAATACTAAAGTTAAATGGCTCCCTGTCCCAAAAGGGCTCACAATCTAAAAAAAGGCAGACGGCCAGCAACAGCCACTAGAAAGACTGCGCAGGGGTGAAGAGGGACAGTTACTCTCCCCCTGCTAAATATAAGAGGAACACCACTGGAAAAGGGTGCCTCTTGTCCAGTTAGCAGGGGTTATCACCTCATAAGCTGCCCAAGGCACTGCATCATTAGCTTTCCTGGTTGGATATCATATTGTTGGTGCTCTGATGGGAAAACTGACTGGAAACCAGCAAGTAACATGCAAGGCTTCTCCTTCACTACCACCACAGTTGTGCAATATGAAACATGACTGCACCTGCATGCTTCCCAGTTGCTGGGCTCCTGGGAAAGGTTAGCTTGGGTGCACATGTGCTTTCTAAAGCATGGAAAAGCATGCACTTTTAAAGGGCTTTTGCTGTAGAGGATCTCAAAAGCTGGAGCCCCCACTGGGTCACATTTTTCTCCAGAGGAGATATTCTGGCTGCATGGCTGCTGCGGGATGCAATGGTAGCCGCTTGAATACTGCTGTGCTCCTGGGCAGTCAGGCAGTTCTGGATTGGGATGCCCCGTGTCTGATGTATTTTGGACACTGATCATTTGTTTCCCCACCATTGGGGGGGGGGGTCACCAAGAAGTAATTGCAAGTAACTGCAAGAAGGCACCCTTAACCAGCACTGGTTTGCATGGAATTTGAATGAAGGCAACATTCATATTATCATCATTTGAATTCTAAACTGCCCTGTGCAAACATGTTGATCAAAGAAATGGGCTACTAGTTCTATGTGCTCATCCAGACTTCAGACTGCTGTTTTCTGAATGTAGCTCCCTATGCTACATAACTTAATTCTGACAGTGACAGTGACAGGGAAATTTCAAAAATAACATGCAACGTAACACAGGCAGTATTGCAGTGCTATTGTCTCACAGGGTGTCAGCATAGGACTGGGCTGCCAGAAATTTTTTTTCCTTTCATAACAGAGTTCTTCTGTCACTGAATGTCAAAAATCCCACTGAGTTACCACAAGCCCTAGGCTCACCTAAAAGCTCTTGGGATCTCAGACATGTATTTTTAGTAATCATTCACAAGAGGATGATAGGCAAAGATAAGAATAAATGTCAAAACTATTATTAAATCAACATTATACCCTACCTGTTATGTATGTAAGGGCATCCCAGGGTACTTTCCCCTCTTGACAATAAAGATTGAGATTCAGTAAGGCACATTCTCTGTCACTGTCATTAAATTCATAACATATGTTCCAACCAAGAGCTCCAAATTTTTTTCTCTCCTTGAAGATTAAGAGATAACAGTATTAATTTGGTTTTCTCCAGTTAAACAAAAACTTTTTTGAGCCGTTTTTGCACAATTTGAGCAGTTTCATGACACAATTTTTGTAGATTTCTTTTTATTATAAACACTTAGGACTCAATCTTATCCAATTTTCCAGCACTGATGTAGCTAGGCCAATGGGGTGTGTGCAGTATCCTGTGGTGGGGCGGTAATCATAGAGGCCTTCTCAAGGTAAGGGAGTTCTCAAGGTAAGGCTTGTTCTCTTACCAAGGGGCTGCACCAGCATGGGAAAGTTGAATAGGATTGGGCCCTTAGTTCCAATACTATTAAGGGCCCAATCCTGTACTGGGAAGTACTGGTCTCCTTGGGCTGCTATGGCAATTGTTGCTGTAAATGTGCCATAAGGCATGTTGAGGCTGTTGAGGGGGGGAATGGAATTGGTGGGGAGGCCAACACCAGTTGGCACTGGACCTCCACACAGGTGGGACGACTACCAGGAACCACCAGCGTTGAGTACCCTGGTGAACAATGAGGAGGCAAAGGAAGGCATAGAGGGGGCAAAAATGGTGGGAAAGGTTGGTCCAGGGGAAAGTTCAGGTCGGTGGGGCAGGGACGACAGCAGAAGCTGATGCTGTATCCTATCCCTCCTCCCAGGCCTCAGAGCCTTTCATGGCTATTCTCAGTTCTTTGCTAGTTAAATAGCCAATGCAGATCCGAGTAGACCCATAGAGGCTGCTGGGGCCCAATGTGGAGTAAGGGAACATCTGTTCCTTTCTCCTCCTTGGCCCCACGGAATCCAGTGGTGGCGGTTTGTGTGCTGCTGTATTGCAGGGTGGCAGTCAGCATAGGATTGGGCTGCTACAAGAGTTTTTTTTTCCGTTCACAGTAAATAGAGGAGTTTTGTCACTGAATGGCACTAAGGGCACAATCCTAACCTGGAGTTAGGGACTCCATTTGGACCACTCTCTGAGTCAGGGAGGACAGCGCATTCTGGCACTTTATGGCTTCATGGCACATTTGTGATACTCCAGGGCCTGCACAAGTCCCTTGTGCCGATCTAACTCAAGGTTAGGATTGTGCCCTTAACAGATTATTTTAGTCACTGATATTGTCACCTTTCAAACTGTGCTCAGTTCATCACACAAAATGTAAGCCCGCCTTAGGGTCTTCTGTTTTTCAAAGAATTTAATGTAGTGTTTCCCAAACAGTGGATTGTAAACCAATTTTTGGTGGGTAGCAAAAAGTTTTTTGAAACATTAAAAAAACTTTGCAAGCATCCTTGCCTGGTTTGCAGAAGAAAATGTTAGCTGGAATACTAACCTGTGATATGAGGGGCCAAATTCTCATCCCTGGCCAGCTATCATTTTTTTCTTGGCAACCCTCACTGTGTTTTGCTTGAAAATTTCAAATACACTGCACCATCTTTAAAATACCCCATGGCGCCCCTGTGAGATCATTGTGCTGCCCCTAGACATTGCAAAGCACAATTTGGGAATCACAAGCTTAGACATTAATATATGCTCCTATGCAAATTTCTCAATTTGCCACCTGTTCAGCCTGATGCATCTTCTCAGCACGCACGCACGCACACGCACACGCACACGCACACACACACACACAGAGAGAGAGAGAGAGAGAGAGAGATGAGAAAAAACTTTTCTGAAAACTTTGTTTTCAGAAGGAAGTTTCAAAGACAGCATTGAGCACTTCTGATGACGACCATTCCTGTTTTAAGCTTAGAGTTCCATTTGCCCCTTCCCCTCCCTCAGCTAACTCATGCAACTGATTTCTCTCCCTCCTCCCAACTACATAAAACTACATAAAATATTATTATTATTATCATTATTATTATTAATAATAATAATAATTTATTTATTTATTTATTTATTTATTTATTTATTTATACCCCCTTTCCCACACCGAATCAAATACTCAAGGCAGCTTACACAACGTAAGTACAATGTCACAACAATAAGTAAAACACATCAAAAAATCTAAAAAAAAAATTATTATAACTATTAATATAATAATACAGTAAATAGCAATAAGCCAATAAAATAAGCAATAAAAATATAAATGAAAACAGGGTAAAATTAAATAAAAATCATTGGAGGAGGGCAAACTATTTGCAATGCAGGCTCTGCTACAGAAGTACAAGTGTCAACACTAAATGCCAGATGAAACAGAAAAGTCTTGAGCCCATGCTGAAATGAGGGAGGAGAAAGATATTGATCCCCCCAGTAGCGAGTTCCATAATTGCAGTGCCACTATTGAGGCTACCCTTGTACTGCCTAACCTGGGACAGAGTTGGCACTTGCAGGAAGGCCCCCTCAAATGACCTAAGAAGGCAGGCCGGAATGTACGGGTGAAGGCGGTCCCTCAGGTAACCTGAACCTGAACCATGAAGGGTTTTAAAGGTCAAAACCATCACTTTGAATTGGGCCCAGAAGCAAATGGGCAGCCAGTGTGGTCGCTGAAGCAGTGGTCTGACAGAGTGAAACCGCCTAGCTCCCATAACCACCCTGTCATCTGCATTCTGCACTAATTGCAGCTTCTGAACCATCTTCAAGGGCAGCCCCATGTAGAGCGGATAACAGTAATCCAATCTTGAAGTCACTAGGGCATGGATCACCACGGTCAGGTCCAATCGACTCAAGTATTTTTTTTTACACTACCTTTTCACAAATGGGTCTCTAGCACATTAGAAGTTAGATCTATGGCAAATCCAGACTTTAAAATATAGTGATTTTTAGATAAGCTCATATAGCACCACTTCAAGGAAAAACAGGCAAAGACTATTATTTTTTTCCCTTTCCTCTACTAGCAATGTATTCTATGAATCAAGCTATTAAGATACGAAAGTAAAGTGTATTTGAAATCTGTAAACAAAACATATTTTCTGTTCGGGGGGAAAAATATGTAATAATATTGGCTGCTTTATTTTTTTCAAAAATAAACATCACGCATTTGGATGGAATCCGGTTTGGAATTTGCTGTTCTTAATAAGCAAATTCATTCTTACATTCTTATTAAGGTCACACTTAAACCAAGACAATATTTTACGTGTTGCAATGCCAAAGAAAGCCAGAGAAGTGGCCAAGTTTTCCCCCGCATGGCCACTTCTCATTCTTGGTTGTGGCAGTGGGAGTTGCCCACCCTCCCCAAGGCCAGTGCCCGGGTCTTTGCTCCCCCTCCCCCCCCAGGTACACCACTGCACATATCCACCTGTGGCCTCTGCAGCCCTCAGAATGTCTGTTTAAAGAAATAAAGTGACTCCGGGTCCCTCTGGGCCTCAGAATGCCTTTTAAAGGAATATAAATGTCACTTCCAATATTCTTTTTTTGCAAAACTGGATGCCACTTTTTTTCTTTAAATTGCCATTCTGAGGCCCAGAAGAGCCTCCAGAGCCAGAGTGTGGAAGTGAGCCTGAAAACCACAGATTCCAACATCCCTGGTTTTCCTTATTCATGGAGGTTCCTGGAATGGAACCGCCATGGATAACACAGGCCAGCCTGTATTTATATAATATAATATTATGTACTGTTTTTCAACAATAAAATTGAATTTTTCCCATCTACACTGCTGCCCTTAGCTCTTCATAGGAAGTGTGGGATATAAATGTTTTTATACACACGTGCGCACACAAACACACACGTGCGCGCACACACACAGGTATAAATAAATGTAAAGCTTCCTTTCTGACCATGTATTGAACCTCTTATGGCAGCTGTAGCTCTTCATATAAAAGGGTAAAAAGTACCTGTATTATTGCATGGAAGAAGCAAATGCCAAAAATGATTTTTCTCCATGTTTTTCCCAGGATATTTTCTTCAAAAAATGTAGCTGTCATTTCTGTAAATGCTCGTCTGACGTTGGCCCGGAGACCTTTGGGAGGTTCATTGGTTACCTGGATAGATGATGATGATGATAAATAAATAAATAAAATATATTTATAATATAATAGTAATTATAATAAAATTATTATTATTATTATTTAGATTTATACCCCGCCTTTCTGCCCTATATTAGGGCACCCAAGTATTGTATTAGGGCTTACAATAAGTTAAAAAGAATACAGGATATAACTAAAACAATGTAATGACAAACAATTAAAAGCAGCAGACCCCAATGGATTTTACAATCATTAAAATTAAAGATTAAAAATTCAATTAAATTAAGATGCCAGCCCAACATATCAGCAACTAATAAAATACCCCCTAGAACAGAAAAGTCTTAAGAACTTGTCGAAAGATTGCTAGCGAGGGAGCTGTTCTTAATTTCAAGTGGAGAGAATTCACAGCCGTGGAGCCACCACCAAGGAGGCCCTATTTATGCCCGCCATCCCCTCACCTGGTGGCAGCACAGTCAGCAGGGCTCCCTCAGATGACCTGAGAGCACGGGTATTATTATATGGAAGAAGGTGGTCCTTCAAATACCCTGACCCAAGCAGTAAAGGAATTTAAAAGTCAAAGCTAGCACTTTGAATTGGGCCCGGAAACAAACTGGCAGCACGTGTAGCCGCTGAAGCAATGGCCCAACTGATCGAACCAACAAGCCCCAGCAACTACACAGGCAGCCATGTTCTGCATTAACTGCAATTTCTAGACCATATTGAGAAGCAGCCCCACTAAGAGGGCATTGCAGTAAACTAATCTGGATGTCTGGATATGTCATACTTATTGTTATACTAGCTTTTATGTACCCGGCTTCGCCCGGGTGTTTATATGTGCCATCCCCGACCCCCCGCCACTCACCAGGCATACAGATGGCCCTGTATTGGTTTGCCTGCAGGAAACCTATATGCACCCGGGTGTTTATATGTCCCATCGCTGACCCCCCCACTCACCAGGCATACCGATGGCCCGTTTATATGTCCCATCCCTGACCCCCCCCCCACTCACATGTGTGCCCGGGTGTTTATATGTCCCATCCCTGACCCCCCCCAACTCACATGTGTGCCCGGGTGTTTATATGTCCCATCCCTGCCCCCCCACTCACATGTGTGCCCGGGTGTGTATATGTCCCATCTGTGCTGCTGTACTGTTTGTGTTGCTCTAGATGTAGCAGCTCTGTCTCTCTTATCATGTAGTCTTTTGTCACGCTGCTGTACTGTTTGTGTTGCTCTAGATGTAGCAGCTCTGTCTCTCTTATCGTGTAGTCTTTTGTCACGGTGCTGTACTGTTTCTGTTGCTCTAGATGTAGCAGCTCTGTGACGTAGCGTTGCAAGTCGTGTTTTTTTTTTCCCTCAGGTGTTTCCTGTGTGTGCTGCTGTTTCATCTTTGTAGCCTTTGGTTGCACCTGCCCAATTGCCTTACGTTACACAGTGAAACCCTTTCATGGATCACTGCCTTGTCGTGGCGAAGGGGCTTGAGTAGCTCAATGAAGCTGTGAGCTATGCCATGTAGGGCTACCCAAGATGGACAGGTCACAGCAGAGAGTTCTGACTAAACGTGGTCCGCTGGAGAAGGAAGTGGCAACCCACTCCAGTACTCTTGCCAAGAAAACCCCATGGATTACAGAACAAAAAGGCTAAACGATATGACACTGGAAGATGAGACCCTCAGGTCGGAAGGTGTCCATTATGCTACTGGGGAAGAGCAGAACACGAGTACTAGTAGCTCCAGAAAGAGTGAAGTAGCTGGGCCAAAACTGAAAGGAAGCTCAGCTGTGGATGTGTCTGGAAGTGAAAGGAAAGTGCGATGCTGCAAAGAACAATACTACATAGGAACCTGGAACGTCAGATCTATGAATCAAGGCAAGCTAGATGTGGTCAATCGTGAGATGTCAAGGCTGAACATCGACATCCTGGGAGTTAGTGAACTAAAGTGGACAGGAATGGGAGAATTTAATTCAGATGACCATTATATTTGCTACTGTGGGCAGGAATCCCTTAGAAGAAATGGAGTAGCCTTCATCGTGAACAAGAGAGTGAGAACAGCAGTACTGGGGTATAACCTCAAAAATGATAGAATGATTTCCATTCGGATCCAAGGCAAACCTTTCAACATCACAGTAATCCAAGTCTACGCCCCAACCACTGGTGCTGATGAGGAAGAAGTTGACCGCTTCTATGAAGACCTAGAACAGCTTCTAGAATTAACACCCAAAAAAGATGTCCTTCTCATCATAGGGGATTGGAATGCTAAAGTAGGCAGTCAAGAGGTAAGAGGAATAACAGGCAAGTTTGGTCTTGGAGTACAAAATGAAGCAGGGCAAAGACTGATAGAGTTCTGTCAGGAGAACACATTAGTCATAGCAAACACCCTTTTCCAGCAACACAAACGGCGACTGTACACATGGACTTCACCAGATGGTCTACATCGAAATCAGATTGATTACATTCTTTGCAGCCAAAGATGGAAAAGTTCCATACAGGCAGTCAAAACAAGACCTGGAGCTGACTGTGGCTCAGATCATCAGCTTCTTCTTGCCAAATTCAGGCTTAAACTGAAAAAAGTAGGGAAAACCGCTAGGCCCTCCACGTATGACCTAAATCAGATCCCCTACGAATATACAGTGGAGGTGACAAATAGATTTAGGGGCTTAGATTTGGTAGACAGAGTGCCTGAAGAACTTTGGACGGAGGTCTGTAACATTGTACAGGAGGCAGCAACTAAAACCATCCCAAAGAGGAAGAAATGCAAGAAGGCAAAGTGGCTGTCTGACGAGGCTTTACAAATAGCTGAGGAAAGGAGAGAAGCCAAAAGCAAGGGAGAAAGGAAAAGATATACCCAACTGAATGCAGATTTCCAGAGAACAGCAAGGAGAGATAGGAAGGCCTTTCTAAATGAGCAATGCAAAGAAATAGAGGAAAACAACAGAATGGGGAGGACTAGAGATCTTTTCAAGAAAATTGGAGATGTCAAAGGACAATTTCATGCTAAGGTAGGCACAATAAAGGACAAAAATGGCAAGGACCTAACAGAAGCAGATGAGATTCAGAAGAGGTGGCAAGAATACACAGAGGAACTCTATAAGGCCGATCTAAATGTTCCTGATAACCACAGTGGTACAGTCACTGAGCTCGAACCTGACATCCTGGAGAGTGAAGTCAAGTGGGCTTTAGAAAGCCTCACTAACAACAAAGCTAGTGGAGGTGACAGCATTCCAGCGGAATTACTCAAAATCTTAAAAGATGATGCTGTCCAAGTGCTGCTCTCCATATGCCAGCAAATTTGGAAAACCCAACAGTGGCCACAAGACTGGAAAAGATCAGTCTACATTCCAATCCCAAAGAAGGGCAATGCCAAAGATTGCTCGAATTACCGCACCATTGCACTCATTTCACATGCTAGCAAGGTCATGCTCAAAATCCTACAAGCTCGGCTTCAGCAGTATGTGAATCGAGAACTACCAGATGTACAAGCTGGTTTCCGAAGAGGCAGAGGAACTAGAGATCAAATTGCCAACCTTCGCTGGATCATGGAGAAAGCAAGAGAGTTCCAGAAAAACATCTACCTCTGCTTCATTGATTATGCTAAAGCCTTTGATTGTGTGGATCACAACAAACTGTGGCAAGTTCTTGAAGAGATGGGAGTTCCAGACCACCTGATCTGCCTTCTGAGAAACCTTTATGTGGGTCAGGAAGCAACAGTTAGAACTGGACATGGAACAACCGACTGGTTTAAAATTGGGAAAGGAGTACGACAAGGCTGTATATTGTCACCCTGCTTATTTAACTTATACGCAGAGTACATCATGAGGAAGGCAGGGCTGGATGACTCACAAGCTGGAATCAAGATTGCTGGGAGAAACATCAACAACCTCAGATATGCAGACGATACCACTCTACTGGCAGAAAGTGAGGAAGACCTAAAGAACCTTTTGATGAGGGTGAAAGAGGAAAGTGCCAAAATTGGCTTGAAGCTCAACATTAAAAAGACTAAGATCATGGCAACCACTCCCATCACTTCCTGGCAAACAGAAGGGGAAGAAATGGAAGCAGTGACAGACTTTATTTTCCTGGGCTCCAAGATCACCGCAGATGGTGACTGCAGCCATGAAATTAAAAGACGTTTACTTCTTGGGAAGAAAGCTATGGTGAACCTAGATAGCTCAATCAAAAGCCGAGACATCACCCTGCCAACAAAGGTTCGCATAGTCAAAGCGATGGTTTTCCCAGTAGCCATGTATGGCTGTGAGAGCTGGACCATAAGAAAGGCAGAGCGTCGAAGAATCGATGCTTTTGAATTATGGTGTTGGAGAAGACTCTTGAGAGTCCCCTGGACTGCAAAGAGATCCAATCGGTCAATTCTCCAGGAAGTCAAGCCTGATTGCTCCCTGGAAGGACAAATGCTGAAGCTGAAGCTCCAATACTTTGGCCACCTGATGAGAAGAGAGGACTCTTTAGAAAAGACCCTCATGCTGGGAAAGATTGAAGGCAAAAGGAGAAGGGGGCGACAGAGGATGAGATGGTTAGATAGTGTCACCGAAGCAATGAATATGAAATTGGGCGAACTCAGGAAGCTAGTGGAGGACAGGGAGGCCTGGCGTGCTGTGGTCCATGGGGTCGCGAAGAGTCGGACACGACTTAGCGACTGAACAACAACAACACACAGTGAAAGTAAACTTTCAGAGAGAGAGCAACAGCCACAGCACCTTGTGCCAACAGTCCACTGCCAAGCAGGGACCGCCCACATGTCCACAGAACACATTTCCCTGGCCCTGTATCGGTTTCCCTGCGGGAAACCTATTTGCTGCTGTTTGTCTTCCAACTGTAAAGAGTTCAGTTGCTGCCTGAAAATTCTGCATGTCATTTGCATCTCATCATGGCATCATCAGAGCCTTGGAATGCTGCGGCTCAGCCCATAGCCACCCATAGAGAACCACAAATTCGCTTTTACCCGCGCCCGTGGGGGCGCGATCCGTTCCAAAACCACGCAGCGATGGACTCGGGGGGCCAAGGCACCCGCGTGCCGAGATTGACGCAAATCGGTCCAGGCGTTGCGGAGCCTATGTGGAACACACACACACACACACACACACACACACATACATACGCTCTTCTTTATATATATAGATTCTTACCCAATTGATCTCTAAGCATCTATACCAGGGGCGTCAAACATTAATTGGGCTCTCCCAGAGCCACTCTTTCAGCAGTGTAGCTTCTCCTCAGGCATCACTTTGCAGAGCGGCTGTGACTTTTAAAGGCATAAATACCACTTCTGGAAAACTGGAAGTGATTCTTTTTTTGCCTATAGTACATGTGTGGCCTCCCTGGTATCAGAATGCTTTCCAGACATGACTGGAGCACAACACTGGTTGCATTTGGAGGGTTCAGGTCAGGCCTAGTTGGGGCTCAATGTGAGCTGGGGACTCACATTGAGTTAGATGAAAAATCCAGGCACCACCTGTATATATCTCATTCTGCCCCTAGAGGTGCTGAAAGTAATGCAATGTAATGAAATAATTAATAAAGCTGAATGAGGTATATACCCATGCTGGGAAACACAGAAGTGTGTCTTTTGAGCTATTGTTAGCCCTGAGAAGCTGAGAAACTGCATGGCTGGATAAAATCCCCCAGAGGGTTGGATGTTGCCCATGGACCAGGGTGAGACCCCTGTTCTACCCCATATTTTACAAATTTGCTAATTTAGATGTTGTGGGGAACATTGTCAAATGATTTACTAAAATTGAGACAAATTAAATCCACAGAATTCCCACCATCCGGTAAGCTAGTAACCCGATCAAAAAATGAGATGAGATTTGTCTGGCAAGATTTATTTTTGACAAATCCATGCTGGTTTCTATTATTAATCACTGAGTTGTTATCCAGATGTATGCAGACTATGTGTTTTATAATTTGTTCTAATATCTTCCCTGGTATTGAAGTCAGACTGATGGGTCTGTAATTTCCCCCTTTTTAAAGATTGGGATCACATTAGCCCACTTCTACTCAATGCCTGAGATGAAGTAGCTTCTGAGACAGCTAACTGCTGCCTCACTGAACTGAACTCAGCTATGTTCTGGGTGCTGACAATCATTTACTCTGAATGTGCATTTCTCATTTTACTAATATTTTCAAATGCTATTACCTTGACAGAGTTCTGAAGCACTGTGACAGGGAAGGTACTGCTTGGCATGGAACTCAAATACAGTCTAAAATCTTCATGGATTGAGACATCTGAAAAACACAGAACTTTAAAGTTAGACAATTGTTAAAAGTGAATTATGTTTCTGAATGAAATGAGCCTCTATGCTGTTTGCCAGGCAAAATTTATGTTTAATGTGTTAGAAGTCCAAAGGCAGTCCATCAATCATGGGTTAAATCCATTAATCAGTGGATTCATTTCAATATGTTCTTCCAGGAACAGACTTTGTGGAATTGTGCCCCAGGTCCCTACAGTTACACACATAACCGAATGAGCCAAGGTGGGATTTTAAATAGAACCATGATTTACATTTGCAGGTTATAAATGTGAAAGGTTTTCAAACATGAAAGATTTAAATAATACAAAAAAATAAAGTTTAGAGAAACCAAAATGAGATTCAGGATTATAAATTGGAAGAAAAATTGTGAACTACTGCTAAATGACATCTAATACATATATACCTGAATGTTACATACCAACAAGATACAGGACAGGAAGGCCTAATTATCAAACCCACGGATTTGCTTCACCATGGGTTCCAATTTCTAGAGTGGGCCCTGCCCTCATCCCTCTAAACCCAACCGGAGTTGTGCCCTGTGGGGCTTCCCTAGGCCTTGTAATGCCTTATAAGGCATTAAAAATGTCACTTCCAGTTTTTGCCAAAAACTGGAAGTAGCATTTTTTTTTTTTGCCTAAACGGCCATTCTTAAATCCACTGAGACCACAGTGTACAATCTGAGTACACTCCAGTCTGATAAACATTTTTAAAATCTTCTCATTTCCCCCTCATGCCTTTTATATTTACCATTTTGAAAGACAAGGCACCGAAGAATTTAAAAACTACATACTTGGCTCTGTAAATGTTTTTATAAGCTCTTCCATAGGTAACATCCATGAAACGGCTAGATGACAGTTCTGCAGGAACACCCAATTTCCTGTTCTCATTGCATCCTTAATCATTTTTTCTGCAATAGGACCTTGACCTTGTCCTAATGAAATTGACTGCACTCTGAAAGACAGTATATTTTGTTATTATCCTGTTTTAATTTTGCTTGCTTTAATTGGTTTAAATCATTCTTTTAATCTTTTAGCTTGTATTATTTTACTTATATTTTTTTCTTTTAATAATGTGAGCTGCCTTGAGTGTCCCAATATGGGGTAGAAAGACATGGTATAAATTCTATAAATAAATACCTTATTTAAACAGTTTGGTCTTTATATTTCTATCTAATATTTAGATCTATAAATATAAAGTGCTTGATTTTTAAGTTTGGTGAGCATCCGTTTATCAACTGACATCAAAAGGAGTTGCAGAGGTATTCAATATGCCTGCAAAGCATACCACTTTTAAAAGAGGTATACATATACCTTTTTTAAAATCAGTTGTTTTCTTCCCACCATTCTCCACTCAAAGTTAAAGCTACCTGTAATTTTTACAATAAAGTAAGACTTTTTACATAAGCTGCCATCTCTACTACAGCAGATCTTCAAGATTTAATAGTAGAAAATCCTTCAGGCTAGAGATGTAACTTTACGTTGTCAAATGAACTTCTACTCAAATATTGCTGCTGTGCTTTTGAAAAAGAGCATGAGTCTAAGGTGGATCTGATGTCATTGACCTATGAAAACTGAAAGCCATTTGACTATGTTCCTAAAATGGAAGGATAAGACTTAAGGCAATGTATAGGTTGGTCTAAAATTCCATGAAGTCCTTCTGACCCAATAGATCTGAAGGAAAAAAAGCAAATGGGCTTCTGTAGCTCATAGGCATAGCAAAAGAAACACACATTAAACCTCAGATGTCAGCCTCATTAATAACCACTTAGTTATTATGAACAGATACTAATCTTCTCTCCAAAACTCACTAGTTACATTTTAAGCAATTTTAAAAAATCATAAAATTTAGGAAATAATCTTGCCACTAAAACTTGGGAATAGATTTCTGCAGCAAATAATAATTGAAAAACAACCTCTACTTCGGCTTCATTTTTACAGAAGCAAACAGGTCAGGCCACCAATGAATTTTTTGGTAATCGATAGCAATCATTTCTTTTATATCTTGCAAGATGGCCTTCCAAAAATCTATTTTCAGGGCAGACCACCATGTATTTCTTTTTTAAAAAACTCTCCATTTATTTTTGTTTCTTGCAGAATGGAATGAACAAATCATATGTGTCATACAAAAATCTGAGTGTAGTAGCACATTTGATGAAAATACATATACATACCGTTCTGAATATCCTCGCTCTCTTGCAAACCTCTGGAAAGCCCCCATGGGGTCAGAGCCTGTACTCAAAATAAACACTAGTGGTGTGGAAGGAGACATATCTTGGTAAAGAGTTGCCAGATCAACTGGAGGATTCTCTATGAATTGTTTCCCAAGGCTTTCAATCACAAATTCAGTAATTGCAGAAACCACCTATAAATATTAAAATATCCAGTTTACAAATACAAAGACTGATACTACAAATAGACATAGTACCGTTGTCCCTGATCACAAAGGGGAGGCTCCATATCCATCAATATGGAGATCAAAAGAGGTCACCTAAAAAAGAGAACGCTGCATATTTATGGAACACTGAGCTTTGGTTCTTTCCAAATTACGCCTCTCCAAAATAAGTCTAAATTCCCCCCCCCCAAAAAAGAAGTCTGCACATGAGTCAGAATTTCACTCTATTCATTGATTGATTCCCTCTGTTCTGGGCTGGGAAGTACACATTCTATTTAAGTTAGGCTGGAAATAGATGCAGACATAGTGGGAGGGAACACCCACTCCTACTATACCTGCATCTTTTCTGGACTCAGCTTAGGGCACAATCCTATGCAGCGCCGGAATGGCGAGGTCGACTTGGCAGTGCCATATCCAACGCTGCACAGGAGAGGCTAGAGCCCCCCCCATCCGTGGCAAGGGAGCGTTTGCTCCCTTACCTTAGGGGAGGCTCCAGCCTCCCCTATGTGCTCCTTGGACTGCACCCGCTAAAGAGCGGGCGCAGATCCAAGGAGACCGCGCAGCCCGAATTGGGGCCTTGCGGCCAGGCTTAGGATGTGGCCGTATGGCCACCTCCCAAGCCCACCCATGTCCCGCCCCCTGCCTCCCTTCTTCCCACCAATCCCTGTCCCGATATGGGACAGAGCCTCCCTTGCGCCGACTGGCTTCGGTCGGTGCAAGGGAGGCTCTCCGTCAGAGCTCTGAAGCTGACGCTAAGAGTAGTGTTGACTTCAGAGCTAGAGTGCCAACACGGGGGTGCTGTTTGGTGCCCGTGCCCTGATGCTCCACCCCTTGCGTTGACGCTATGACGTCGTATTGATCAAGAAGAGAGGTAGGATTGTGCTGCCTGTGAAAGAAAGGGAAAGGAGGGGAGGAGCAGCCATGCTACTGACTAACAAAGGTGCCACTCACCGTTGTAGCAAAGAGGTTAGGGAGGGTGATCATAGTTTGCTTACCCTCTTGCTCACTTAGGCGTCCTCCTCTCAGGCTTACAACAAGTATGGTAGAGAAAAGGCCAGGGGCAAAAAGAGCAATGGCACAAGGATGGATAGGTCTATGTACAAGAGAGGGAGATTTTCTTTCTATCCATTATCCTGTCCCACAAACCGCCAATCTTGCTTGGCAGAGGATCAACTCCCTGCCTTGTACATCTAATTGAGGCCTGGGTGCAAGGATTTTCCAACTCTTCGATTGGAGAAAGGACAAAGAAATCTTCCTCACTAGGGCCCCCAGGCTTGGGGATCCAATGCAGCATTTTACTGGAGGTACCACTTCTGAACAATCATTTATTTTTCACCATAATATAATAATAAATCTATCTTTCTTCAAACTGAAAAAAACCTCTATAGTCTAAGAGTTCAATTTGAGTTAATGTGATATCATTTTGGCATTATATATTAGGACCTCATTGACATATACTCAACCCTTTGCATGTCTACTTGGAAATAAGAATTAAATACGACTGAGAGCACAATCCTAACCATGTTTGGACCATTCTCAGAGTGAAAGAGCCCAGCACACAGACATGCGCCATCCTCCCTGACTTCGAGAGTGGTCCAAACACACTTTACGGTGTCCCTTGTGCCTGCCAAATTTTGCTGGCCTAACTGTGCCAGCCTAACTCCAGGTTAGAATTGTGGCCTGAGCTCCAGGTAAATGTTCACCAAATTTCATAGGGCACACTCCTAACCTGGAGTTAGGCTGGCACAAGGACCACTGCTAAGCGTGTTTGGATCACTCTCGGAGTCAGGGAGGATGGCGCACATCTGTGTGCTGGCCTCTCTGACTCCAAGAGTGGTTCAAACATACTTTACGGTGTCCTTTGTGCTGGCCAAATTTTGTTGGTCTAACTGTGCCAGCCTAACTTCAGGTTAATTTTGCACTCTTAGTGCCAAACAATGCATTTTGTTAAACATATCAGTTGTTCCTGATATGTTTATTTTTTGCTTTCATTTTGTTTGTTTTGAAACAGGAGCAATGGGGGCCAAAATTGGATTGGGACTGAAATATGGGAAGAGAGAAGCTTTACCCTTTTGCTCTACTACAGTACAGATCCAGATTATCCCCATCCACCTTCCCATGGTGGCTATTAAAATAGGCCTTGAGTGCTTTGTGTCTTCATAATTCATTCAGTTGTGCCAGTCTATAGTTAACCAGTATGATAACAATGATTTTTATAATAATAATACATTACAATACTCATAAGGCACTACTAACTTTAGTGAATAATTTAGCTTCTTCATATAAAGTGAATAAATAGAGGTGGTCTAGAAATTCCGTAGATATGCCATTCCCAAATTTGGATGCATGATAATTACTACAGCTTACTCCTACAGAGTTTTTCCCCATCCCTAGCTGGTTAATGTGTGAAAACAGCAACCTTATCTTGTATGATGGATACAGAAACTTTCAAAGGTTTTATTATTATCATACTAAAATTTCAGAATACATGGAGCATTCAACACAGGCAATTAGTGCAGGTTGTAGTGATGGTTATAATTTAAGACACACCTCAACATGAAACATGGGAGTTTGCTGATAATCCCTGGAGTCTTCCCAGGGCACAGATTGACAAAAGGACAAAGGTATATTCACTAAAGCTGGCAATAAAATTTTATAATGATTTTGAAGCAATGTGACCTATATGTGTTTGCACTTCTACATTATGATACACATTATATCCTTACCTTGTCTATTCTATAGTTATTCCTAGAGGAGAACAAATACAAGCCCAGAAACCTACATGGTTGTCTGTAGATAGAGGTGTTCCTTCTTCCTTGAAACATGTATTCCTAATAGGACAGTTGGGTATAGCAAGATCACTTCTAAGATACTGTCTGTTAGAGGAAAGTTTACCTTTTCTTCCAGGAAACACTTCACCATAAGTAATTTCTGAAACATGGTAAGTTTATTATTCCAAGGAATAATATGTCCTGCTTCACTTTTCTTTTTACTTTCTGGGTCATAACCATCCCAGTCTTCTGGATTAACATGAACCTCAAGTTGACCTACAAAGAGAATTTTAATTCCAAGACACTTTAGTTAATACCATCCTAGAAGAAAACCATCATTCAGGATTGGCAGCTCTAAAATAGTTACAGTTCTATTAGATATGCAGTACTGCAGAAAAGAGCTAGCTCTTAACCATTTCCAGTTTTCTGAAGACAATAGGTACCATCAAGAATTCTACAGTGATCATGATGGCTTGAATCAGAATGTGCATAGAAGGCAAAACTAAATCCAATATATATATGTATCTTAAAATTAGCCACCTTAACCTGTTATTTTTTAGTAGCTGGCAGGTGACTACAAATAAATAATGTGCAATTGAACTTATTATTGGATTAAGGGCACCATCCAAAGGTGCCGTTGGTCTGACACAAACTGCTTGCATCAGCCCAGTGCTGTTGCAAACATGCCATAAGGCATATTTGCGCCAGTGCGAAGGGCGCTAGGCCAACGCAGACAGCAGTGTCAGCCCAGGTGCACCATGGACGGGTAAAGGTAAACCACCTCTGAGACAGCTGAGTTTGGCCAGCGCAGGGGCTTTTCAGGGTGAAGGGAAGTGGGAGGGGCGGAGCGAGGTCAGGGTTGCAGGCGGGGTCGGAATCAGAACCTGGATGTTAACCCCTGTCCCTGGGCCACACACCCAAATTTGGGCCGTTCTAGGTCGCTTGGACTTGCACCTGCTAAATAGCAGGTGCAAATCCAAGTAGCCCCATAGCCCTAAGTAGCCCCTTGTCCCACAGGTCAGGTCCCTATGTGGACCCAGAATGCATCAGTATAGAACTATACCTTATTCAGCCACTAGAAAGGGTTGAATGTAATGGAAACTAAAAGATTCCATTACATTCAGCCTCAACTAGTAGCTGAATTAACTGTAACTCTATATTAATGCATTCTGGGGTAAAAATAGGAGACCCGGATCTTTATAGCTATTTTTAGCCCTCAGAGGCTTGGAAACTGAGTGGTTTTGCCACACAAAGGTAGGAAACTTTATTTTCACATGCTTTTTTTAGCATTTAAAGAACATTTTAAACTGGGACCCCAACATCTATGGTGAGTTATATCTGGATGCTGGATCTATGGATATAAGGGTCAGACAGTATGTTGAATACTATTGTCTGCTAACAGAAAGTGAACAGGAAACTCTTGATTCTATCACTGATACACTAAATACAGTTCCACCTACTGCCTGAACCACATAATGACACTAACCCACTTCTAAAAGTCGTATTGACTCAGCCAGATTCTGCAAGATCCTGGGCCAACGCCAGTCCTGGACCTCTTGCCCCTACATCTGTTTTGCAGCTCTCTTACTGCAGAGTTACTTACTGCAAAGTCAGACTTACAGCAGAGGTTCCCAAACTGTAGGTATGTGACCCACCAGTGGGTCATGGTGCCATTTTTGGTGGGTCATGAAATAGTCTAATCTGTCTTGCCAATGTGCATCAAGGGTTAAATCATTTGCTACTTGGGAGGAGCACTGCTATCGAATCATCATTATAGCCACAGAGGCTTGAGGCTGGTAGTGAAACACTTTTTAGGTTGGTCCCAATGCTAAAAAGCTCGAGAACCACTGACTTATTGGGTGGGTGGTGATGGCAACAAAAGCAGCACTAACTTCTCTCCAATGCCTATGAAAGTGGAGGAATTACTGATAAGGCTTTACTTAGCAGTGGCTCCTCTTCATTCCCTTGGTAGTGGCTCTTCAATCCCACTCTCCAAAGGTGATGTAGGCAACAGGGAAGAACAGAAAAAGCGTCTTGTGATGTGGCAACAATATTAAACAGGGAAACCAATTTCTACACATATAATGTCAGAAACCACACTTCTAATTTGATTTCCTTTGTGTGAAAGAGAGTTTGGAAAATTATGCACAACACTATGTATTTTCCAGGTGGAGATTTCTTATGTCCTTCCCAAAAGCTGTTCACTGAAGATAACATATAATGTGAAAGATCTGTATAACACATATACCTTTTCAACTCTGAAGCCATCACCAAACCAAAAGGATGAAAATATCAAATTTCACAAAAACCACAATCACACAGGAAATTAAATAATCAAAAAAGAGTTATCTTCTGGCAAGGTATCAAAGAAGCAACCAACAAATTCTATGTACAGATGCTTGGAAATAAAGTACAACCTCCTTTCTTATTGATCACGTTACCTAACTGAATGACAATGTGATCGGACAATATGTCGTCTTGAATTCCGTCAAAACATGGAAGTGCTTCTTCTAAGTCACAGCACATAAACCACATGTTTTCTTCAAGCCAAGGAACATCAGGTTTTGTAGGCCTCACCTATTAAAAAAACAGGTTTATATTAAGTAATGTAGGGAAAGGTTGTATTCAATATATGTTCACTTGCAGTACAATCTTATATTTATATTTATTTCTTGGAAGTAAGTTTCATTGTGTAGTGGGGCTTACTCCCAGGAAAGTGTGTCTAGGGTAGCAGCCTTATTATTCCACATAGGAGTTCAAAAGACTATTGACTATTTGAGAAAAGTTCC
Organism: Lerista edwardsae; assembly: GCA_029204185.1. Taxonomy (NCBI): domain Eukaryota; kingdom Metazoa; phylum Chordata; class Lepidosauria; order Squamata; family Scincidae; genus Lerista; species Lerista edwardsae. Next base: position 5,085,687 of record JAJKFI010000089.1, read on the forward strand.
TGATCATCATGGAAAGAACTGCTCATATCCAAAGCATGCCCACTTGGAAGCAAATTCCACTGAAATCAATAGAATGTTTCAAATGAAGATAGATAGAACTCTGGTATCAAAGTTACTGATTTGTTCTAAATAATGCACCATTATAAAAATTTTTGAGTAATCTAAATTGCTGAAAATAAATAATTAAAAAGGATGCCAGAGCTAAATAAAAATAAACTGGAAAAAGTAACCAACAGACTTACAATGCAATACTACAAAGAGCTACAACTCCTGCTGCTATACTGCCAATTTCCCTAATACTAGTAGTTGCTGTGCTCGGAATGGTCTGATTCAAGCTATATAGTGTGGGCACTTTCTCCTTTCATGCTTTTCCCTCAGTGCCCTTTCTATGGACCTTTCTCTTTATCAAATGTGGTCATGTATGTTTCAAATTGTGTCAGTATGTTGTATAGACTTAGCCAGGGTGAACATTTTCACCGATGTCTTGAGTGTGCAATTCTACCTTGACACTGGGCTGGCACAAGGGACTTGTGCCACCCATGAGAGTCACAAATGCACTGTAAAATGCTATTGTGCCTCCATTCAAGTTGGGGAGGCCAGTGCACGGATGCTGCATGTCGTGTCCTGGGCCTGTAATGCCCAGGTAAAGCTGGCAGAGGGAGACCAGCATGTGGGGTTGGGGAGGACAGGGGAAGGGTGAGGGAACATGGATAGGTGTGGGCCCATGAGCAGACTAGCCTGGGGTGGGACCAACCTCCTAGGCCAGATCCTAATCCTTGCCCCTGGCCTGGTCAGCCTTACATGGGCCGCTCAGAGTTGTGTCAGTTGGCACAGCTCCGCAACCCTCTGCTGGATATGAGGCCGGCCGGCTGGCCACCCTAGTCTAGTATGGGTCAGAATTGGGCTGTGAGGTGCTCAGGAGTTGTGAGGATTACTCAGACTATGGACTATAAACAATCTTTGCTATTTGGTAGCTATGTTTTGTAAAACATCGTAATCATGGTCTAATCAACACTGTATTTATGGAAGTGCAATCCTGGTCTTAAAAACATAAAAAGAATTATTACTATTAGGGCTATGTCCTATCATTTCCATTGCATGTCTTCAAGGCCTTACACAGAATTGTTGCACCACTACTACATTGATGAAACAGCTATTGCACTTTATTGGCTTTTTACCACACTTTCAGATTGCAAAGAAATGACAACTCATTTTATACAACCACTTAACACAAAAATTGAATTCTCATTAATTATAAAAATTGTTCTGCAATGACCTTCTCTAAACCGCCAGATCCACGGAGGAAGAAATTCCATTCAACATCAGTTAGTTCTTCTCTCTGTCGCATTATATCAATACACAGCATAAAACTATAGATGAGTTTGTGCTGCTCAAAAAGACCTCGGGAAACATTGGTATAAGTTGCATAGAGGGTCTGATTAAGTAGTATATCCAGTCGCTGTTCTAGAATATCATTTTTTTCAGATGCTTCAATAGTTGCGTTAAATAGCTGCAGGAACAAAGGATAAATGCAGCTTTAGCTTGTTCATTTCTAATGCTCATAAAAAGAGTCCCTACAGAGAAAAGGGTTGGTTTAAAAAAAACTACAGAGTCCATTGCTGCTTAATTGCATTACTACACACATACATGCATATCACTGGATTTCATCACTCAGCACTAGGTGTCTCAATGGAATATGTGAACCTTCTTCTTTGAAAACATTGCTTTTTCTTCTATGTGAACCAACTATGTGAAAAATTGTGAATTCTCTGTGAAAAACATGGTTATTTTTTTTTCAAGTAACAACAAACACTTTAACAGTGGGGATTAGTCCATGATGGATTATTCAATACAGTTAAATAAGCTGCTCAAAACAATAAAGGGAACACTTACACAACACATCCAAGATCTGAGTGAACGAAATATTCTTATTAAATACTTTGTTCCTGACATAGTTGAATGCGCTGACAACAAAATCACACAACAATCATCAATGGAAATCACGTTTATTAACCCATGGAGGTCTGGGCTTGGTGTCATACTCCAAATTGAAGTGGAAAAACACACTACAGGCTGATCCAACTTCGATGTAATGTCCATAAAGCAAGTCAAAACGAGGCTCAGTAGTGTGTGTGGCCTCCACGTGCCTGTATGACCTCCCTACAACGCCTGGGCATGCTCCTGATGAGGTGGCGGATAGTCTCCTGAGGGATCGCCTCCCAGACCTGGACTAAAGCATCCGCCAACTCCTGGACAGTCTGTGGTGCAACGTGGCGCTCGTGGATGGAGCGAGACATGATGTCCCAGATGTGCTCAATTGGATTCAGGTCTGGGGAACAGGCGGGCCAGTCCATAGCATCAATGCTTTCATCTTGCAGGAACTGCTGACACACTCCAGCCACATGAGGTCTAGCATTGTCTTGCATTAGGAGGAACCCAGAGCCAACCGTGCCAGCATATGGTCTCACAAGGGGTCTGAGGATCTCATCTCAGTACCTAATGGCAGTCAGGCTACCTCTGGCGAGCACATGGAGGGCTGTGCGGCCCCCCAAAGAAATGCCACCCCACACCATTACTGACCCACTGCCAAACCGGTCATGCTGGAGGATGTTGCAGGCAGCAGAACGTTCTCCCTGGCATCTCCAGACTCTGTCACGTCTGTCACATGTGCTCAGTGTGAACCTGCTTTCATCTGTGAAGAGCACAGGGTGCCAGTGGCGAGGTTGCCAATCTTGGTGTTCTCTGGCAAACGCCAAACGTCCTGCACGGTGTCGATGCACAACCCCCACCTGTGGACGTCGGGCCCTCATACCACCCTCATGGAGTCTGTTTCTGACCGTTTGAGCAGACACATGCACATTTGTGGCCTGCTGGAGGTCATTTTGCAGGGCTCTGGCAGTGCTCCTCCTGTTCCTCCTGGCACGAAGGTAGAGGTAGCAGTCCTGATGCTGGGTTGTTGCCCTCCTACGGCCTCCTCCACATCTCCTGGTGTACTGGCCTGTCTCCTGGTAGCGCCTCCATGCTCTGGACACCACACTGACAGACACAGCAAACCTTCTTGCCACAGCTCGCATTGATGTGCTATCCTGGATGAGCGGCACTACCTGAGCCACTTGTGTGGGTTGCAGACTCCGCCTCATGCTGCCACTAGAGTGACAGCACCGCCAGCATTCAAAGGTCACCCAAACATCAGCCAGAACACATAGGGACTGCGAAGTGGTCTGCGGTCACCACCTGCAGAGCCACTCCTTTATTGGTGGTGTCTTGTTACTTGCCTATGATTTCCACCTGTTGTCTACTCCATTTGTGCAACAGCGTGTGAACTTGATTGTCAATCGGTGTGGCTTCCTAGGTGGACAGTTTGATTTCACAGAAGTGTGATTGACTTGGAGTGACATTGTGTTGTTTAAGTGTTCCCTTTATTGTTTTGAGCAGTGTACATTATTCAATACAGTTGATTATTCAATACAAAAAATTAGTCCATGATGCTGTCAATACATTATGAACATCCTAGGGTTTGGCAGTGGCTCCTGAAATGGCAGCCACATTTCCCTTCCTCCCTAAACCTGCCTGGCTGGTTGATAGTTCCTCAGATGGGAGTCTGAAAGACATTGGTTTTGTTCAAACATCATAAAGAACTATGGTTTATTGTAACAGTCTTGAACCTGAGCAGTCACCTCTACCCTGCATGCACAAGAGGAGGCATTTTTCCGCTCTTGGTACTGGGGTTAGAACAAACACAGCAAATCCTAACTAGTTCCTAAGCTAGTTCTAACCAGAGTCTGCAAAGAAGCCAGAATATGAATTTGGGATTCAACAAATGTCACATGAAACCATGATTAAATGATGGGCTCCATGTTGGATCTGAAGTGCGTCAATTTAGCGAGTTCAAGACTGGTGCAAGATTTAAGCCAAATTCTTCATGGCTCACACTAAAAGGATCACACACTATTAGGTGAAGACCAGATCAAACAGTAGTATATCTTTTCTCATGTATGTGTACTCAGGTTACTCCAATTTGTATTTGCAGGTTTGAAAGTTAATAAAATTTGGCTTCTGACCAGCCATAGTCATGTCTGACATTCAGGCAGGAGGCAGGCAAGGTTGTTAGCTCGGCAAGCTTGAAGCTGGCGTCAAAAGCAATCTATTATCCTGCCAGCCTCTCTAAGAGAGGTTGCTAAGAATAAAATGTGTTAGGAATTTACTCTGAAACAGCTGAAATAACAGAATAGGAACAAAATAGGAATAACAGAACAGAAACAACTTCACCTCTGCCATGCTGTATTGCTACCTATCTGAACACTGAACTGGAAACAAACAGCAATACAAGATGTCCAAATTTCAAATATATATTTCCAGCTCTTCTAAGAGCATTATCCTTTGCATCCTGCTCATCGATTTCAGTGAAATTGACTGGTCCACAGCTAGCTTGAGATTTACAACTGTGGTGCAATTCTATACATGTTCACTGCCATGAGGGTGTGTTTATGTGAGGCAGAGTTCTTTGAAAAGTGCCCCACTGCTGTGATCACGCAAACACAACCCACTGGCTTTGAGCAGCTGGAGCCCATGGGAGGTGTTTGCAGGATCACAGCCACTGCAGCAGCAGTGGAAGCACTTTTCAAAGAACTAAAAAGGTAAAGGTAAAGGTTTCCCCACGACCGAATGGTCTAGTCGTGACCGACTGTAGGGGGCGGTGCTCATCTCCGTTTCAAAGCCTGTAGAGCTGGCATTTTTATCCAAGGACATGCTTCCTTGGTCATGTGGCCAGCATGACTCCACGGAACGCTGTTCCCTTCCCACTGAAGTGGTCCCTATTTATCTACTTGCATTTTAGGGTTGGCAGGAGCTGGGACAAGCAACGGGAGCTCACTCCGTCACGCAGTCTCGAACTCCCAACCTTGTGGTCGAAAGCCCAGCAACAGCGGATTAACTCGCTGCGCCACCACATCCCAAACTTCAAAGAACTGCAGGAGGGCAATTCTGCCTCGCCAGACACACCCTCGCCGCACTTCGCTGATCCCAGGAAATGTTTAATAGGCTTGCTCCAGGAAAGGGTGTACAGGATTTTGGCCTTAGGAACATACATGTGCTTGCTATCAGAAGAAAGCAATTTGACATGATTCAAAAGATGAGAGAAAAAGCCCAGACCTGTTTGAAATACTTTAAGGAAAATTGATACATTGGATCAATCTCTGACAGACTTGCAATCACAAAGTACATGACCGAGCCTCGAGTAGCGACAGGGCGGTATTTTTCACGGGCTGCATTTATCTTTTCTTCAGTAGTTTCTGCTTCCACAAGCCTCACTTTAATGGCACCAGATGTAACCTAAAAACATAACATTTCAAATAAGCTTTCTGAAAGGTCACAAATTGACTCTTAGAAGAACAACACCCCTACCACCAATCACCGCCCCACAAATACTGAACTTCTATTCTTCTACTCCATATGGCTGATACTTGTAGAGAAAACCGGCAGTTTATTATCATGGTTGAAATGAAATACAAAGAGCCAAAGAAACTCTATAAAAATTATGCTGTTATAACAATGCCATTAACTGTATAACAATGCCATTAACTTCATAAAAACTCAGACTACAGAAAAAACGCACACATCTTTAACATTATCACAGATTAATCACAGGTTGATTTTACAAAATATCACTCAAAACACTTTTCTGGTTTATTGGTCTTCAACAAGGACAAGATTTGCAAATGTAAGCCACATTCCATAGATGAACACCCAAGGGCCAAGATAGTTGAACCTAAAAGCTCCTCAATGAATGAGGTGATGGTGGTGCAAGTTGTACATAGTTGGCATCACAGCTGCCTTCTCCTGACTTCCCAGTCTGTAATCGAGCTTCCTCAGATTTGCCTGCAATAATGCAGGGGATCTCTGAGGAAGCCCATTTACGAAGAGCAGGTGAAGAAGCTGTTGAATGCTCCTCATCCAGGAAAGAAAAGTGGAAGGATCTTTGGCCAAACAAGCTAGGGGGTGGGGAGAATGATCCAGGAGATGGTATTCACATGCACCCATACGGAGACTTAAAAATCCTCATGACCCAGGCCTAGTGAACTCTGATGCTGTTCCTGACCAGGTTGAATAAAGTGGGGGTCTCCACACCCTGGCCTGTGGGCCAGATCTGTTCTGCTGCGAGCCTCCACCCGGACCACAGTGAGAGCACAATCCTAAATGGGAGTTAGGCCAACATAAGCTAAGCCAGCAAAGTTTGGCCAGCACAAGGGTTACCATAAAGCGTGTTTGGACCACTCTCGGAGTCAGGGAGGATGGCTCATGTCTGTGTGCTGGTCTCTCTGACTCCGAGAGTGGTCCAAACACACTTTAAGGTGTCCCTTGTGCTGGCCAAACTTTGCTGGCTTAGCATATGCCGGCCTAACTCAGTTTAGGATTGTGCCCTGAGCCTCTCCATCCAGTCTGCAGGAAGTCCTGTAACCCTCCAGAGGCAAGGGTGACTTCAAGAAGGTGACTTTAAGTTTTCAGAAAAAATGGAAGTGATGTTTTCAGGCCTTAAAAGGCCTTCAGATCAGAGGGCTGGGGGCAATCTGTCTGCAGCCCTCTGAAGACCTTTTAAGGCCTTAAACCGCCACTTCCATTTTTCTGTCTCCCAGATGCTTAAGAAAGTGTTCTGAGGGATGGGGAGGCTGTGCACTGTCTCCCTGGTCCTCAGATGCCCTCCAGAGGGTTTGGGTTTAAAAGGCCTTTGGAAGGCCTGATGGTATTTGAGAGCTGGAGGGAACCTTTTCGAGTAGGAAAAATCATGGAATCAGGTCTGTTTTGCTTCTTGCCTTTCAGATTTCTTTAGGAATTAATGACTGCTGTCTGGGAGTTGGGGAGAACCTTGTCTGGTGAGAGAAATCATGGAATGAAGTCTCTGGTGCTTCTTGCCTTTCAGATATTTTTTCCTAATTCATGGGTATTGAAATTTATTCACATTTAATATAAATTTTATCCAACTTTCCAGGGTTGATGCAACCATGCCAATGGGATATGAACTGCATCATGTGGTGGTGAGGCAGTCCCGGAGGCCCACAGGGTTGCATTGTGCCTGTATTTGTACTGAAAAGTTGGCTAGTTCTGGCTCCACTAGCACTAGTCACTAGCAAACTAGTATGAAATATTTATGTAAAATTTTGCTTTATCCAGATCTGCAGTTAACGTTTAATCATGTATCTTAAAAATGCCTCCTACCTTTGATTCTTGAAGGGTGTTGATAAGTTCTTCTTTGTCCAGAATATTCCCCTCTGATGTAAAAAGCATTTTTAGAATTTTGTCTTCAATAGCTTTCAGCTGATTTTTATCAGAATTTATTCTCACAATGAGTTCAGTTCTTTGCTCTTCTAGTTCAGGCCTCTCTAGTCGCACAACATCACTAGAACAAAAGTTAAAATGTATAGTTAATAATATAGTTAATAATGTGAACCCTTGAAGTTATACTGTTACTGCCTTTCTTCCTTCTGGTCGTCGATATAGGACTCTGTATACCAAAACATCTAGGCACAAAAATAGTTTTTTCCCCTGTGCCATTAAACTGCTGAACTTGTAATTATGCTGAGGTGACTTGGAGTTTGAGGCAGTGTTTTATTCTGAATAATGCCCTTATTTGTTCCATGTATTGTTGTTCATTATGTATGTGTAGTACTTTATGTATGTAGCCAGTTGTCGTATCAAATTCCAGGTATGGTTTACATACTTGGCCAATCAATCAATCAATCAATCAATCAATCAATCAATCAGAATTCATCAATCAATCAATCAATCAATCAATCAATCAATCAATCAATCAATC
>JAJKFI010000089.1:5093506-5105883 GCA_029204185.1 Lerista edwardsae
ATCAATCAATCAATCAATCAATCAATCAATCAATCAATCAATCAATCAAGCATCTATCTATCTATCTATCTATCTATCTATCTATCTAAGGCACCAGTTTGTTCTCATCCCTTTCCCATATTCGAAGATCAAATGCTGTTTACTGTATCCAACTTTCCATGCCATCCTGGAAGTAAATAGGACGACAAGAATCATGAATTTTTCTAAGGTGCATGGGATATAACAAAACCTGAAGTAAAAGCATTTTAGACATATTTAAAATATGTAAGAAAACAAGATACAGAATTAGTAATTTATCTCACAATTATGCTGAGAAAAACAAAGGCTCTTGTAGCACCTTAAAAACTAATATGTTTATTTCAAATGACAACATGGTGGGAAGATACACACACACACACACACACACACACACACACACACACACACACACATACATTAATGAGTATAAAGATTAGACAGTGAAAATTGAAAGACAGTTTTAAGATGTAATACTTTTTGGTTAACATACCGTTTTAAGAGGAATATGAAATATAGAAATTTATTTGAAGGAAAGTGATCTCAGTTCTTAAATTTGAGCCAAGTATTTATTACATATTTAGTTATTTGCTAAAATAAGACCTGCATTTGCATTTTGTATTACAAAATAAATTAGATTATGTTATTGTAATGGAAAATTATTAGATTGGAAAAACACAGAATGCATTTGGGGACACACCAGCATCAAGGCCATGTTTCTTGTGCAGTTTACTAAAAAATCACAATAATCTCTTTTCAAACTTCAGCCTCTCATTAATTCTTCCATTTGTTCTAAAACATACTGCAAGATGTGTGGCTGAAACCAGTATGGAGGCTTATGCCTCTACCATACTCTTTCTCAGAGTACATAAAACCACTCTGTCAGATGTTTATTGGTGTGGAACTGACCAATGTATTTCCACATTCCACAGAAATCAACATTTCTTTTGGGTTTGTATTTCTGAAAACTTGTCAGATCCAAGATGACGCTGCCCAAATGAGATTTTGTGAGAACCAAAATGGCAGTGTCCAGGAGAATAGGTAGGAGGGGCCTCAGTGACAACCCACACACACACACCCCCGCAAGTGACCACTATGCCCTAAGGCATCACACTTTGGGAACCCCTGATTTGAACAAATTGAAATCTGGTCTGAGTCTGTAGGAATGTAATTGTGATCCTGCAGAAATACTTTTAATATCTATATCTGGGGTTTGGTATTTGAGATGGAACACTGTGGAGAATGTTCATCTGTTTAAAAGTGCCTAGAAGCAGTCATTTTCATTGGAAAAAGATAAATATCTTTTTTTTTCTTTCCAGCTACAGTAGCCACAATAAAATGGGGCCAGGAAACCAATTCCCTTGCACCTATTTATACCTTCACAATAGGACAAATATAGTTAGAATTGCTCATGTAGATGTACGGGTTCTTCAATTAGAATTACAAGCCTAGCGGGTATATGATACCATTTCATAATAGCATATATACAATAAGCTGACTTGATCAGAATTCATCAGAGCAGAACGTTACACTTTACTCACTCACTAATGAGACATTCAGTGTTTTTTCCTAACACATGCATGCATGGTCCCACAATTGGAAGTTTCTTGGCAAAAACAATATTATGTATGCAACAGCTACTAAGATGTGAAAGAGTTTATCTGGCCTCCTAGGTATAATAGTTAAATTTACACAATTATACATTCAATTTCTTATGTAACTGCTTCCTAGAACAACTGGTAGAAAATCATATCTTGTTCTGTAATGTTTCCCAATGCTTCTGGTAGTTGCAAGGAACTCTTGCAAGGAAGCCCCCTTCTATGCTTATCTTCATTATAAAAGGAAGAAAGTCAGAGCAAGGACTCAATATCTCAGTGTACCAGTCTTCCTCTGGAGACTACCAGCCACACTTTTGTATTGGAAGGGACTGAGGGTCCAAACACATCCAACTTTCCAGTACTGATGCAGATGTGCAAATAGGGCACATGTTGTATCCTTGGTGGTAGTGGGGCAGTCACAGACCTCCTCAAGGTAATACTTGCTTTCTTATCTCAAGGTTGCATAGCAGCTGCATTGGTGCTGGAAAATTGGATAGGATTGGGCCCTGAGTGACTGAAATGCATCTGATGCAAGAGAAGGGGCAGAAAAATTGCTTTGGCTCTAGTGGAAACTGATTGGAAGTAAGCAAAATACAGTAATAAGTCATGCAGAAACACACCAGGCATCTCTTCTCTGAACGAGTGCCTTAGATTCAAAGAAGGCTTTAATTTCTCATGGCATACTGGTCATTTTCTCATGTCACAATGGGTTGCTCCTGTGCATAATTTGGAAATTACTCCTGCAGTGGGTACAAATGCAAAACACTGTACCACACTTCAGCAAATCATGTACACACTATTAGTGTAGCTTTAGAATGTAATTGATAACTCTTTCATTTCCCAAGCTGCTAGCACTTGAAATGATCGACAGGCAGGAGCCTCTGGTTATCATCAGAAGAATGAATCTCATTATAGAGGTAGTTGTGCATGTGTGTGAGTGTCTGTGTTTTTAGGTTGTGTATGCTGTTGTAGGCTGAAGGTAGTCCCTGCCGGAAATATGTGCTTAACCCCACGAGGGAGCTTAGGGGAGGGGAGGGGGGCCACCATCAGCAGAGTTACGGGTCACGGAAGGTATGGCGGTGGGGGTTGGGCCGGACATTACAGGAGAAGGAGGGTCAGTCGTAGACAGACTGTCCCTCTTTCTGGCCCTTCTCTCACCCCTCTGACCCTGGGTACTCCTGGCAACAGCCCCCTAGGTCTGAAGCTGCTGCTTCTGAATGCCAGGTCGGTGAATAATAAGACCTGTCTGATCCAGGATCTAATCCTGGAGGAGAAGGCCGACCTGGTATGTATCACGGAGACCTGGCTGGATGAGCTGGGAGGGGTCAGTCTTTCCCAGATTTGTCCACCAGGTTTCCAGGTACTGCAGCAGCCACGACTTCAGGGGCGGGGAGGCGGGGTTGCAATGGTCTATCGAGATTCCATCCGTCTCACCAGATATTCTGTCCAGCAGTCCACCGGGTTTGAGTGCCTTCGCGTTGTGTTGGAGGGGCGAGACAGAATAGGGATTCTGTTGGTGTACCGCCCGCCTTGCTGCCCAGCAGTTTCCCTGCCTGAGCTGATGGAGTTGGTCTCGAGCGTGGTGTTGGAGTCCCCCCGCCTTTTGGTATTGGGGGACTTCAATGTCCATGCCGAGGCCCCAGGAACAGCTGCGGCTCAGGACTTCATGGCCTCCATGGCAACCATGGGTCTGTCTCAAAGAATATCTGCCCCAACACATGATGCGGGACACACGCTGGACCTGGTGTTTACTGCTGGGCAGGTTGATGGCGATCTGGAGGTGGAGGAGATTAAGATCACTCCTTTGTCATGGACAGATCACTTTCTGGTGGGATTTAGGCTTGTTGCAGCCTCCTACCTCTGCAATGGCGGGGGATCGCATTCTATGATCCGCCCTCGGAGGCTGATGGATCCGAATGGATTCCTGAGGGCTCTGGGGGATTTTCCTGTTGCTAGAGTTGGAGATCCACCCAGCGCCCTGGTCGACCTCTGGAATATGGAGATGGCCAGGGCCCTGGATGAGATCGCTCCCGAGCGTCCCCTGCCCAATCGCAGAATCAGAGCGACTCCTTGGTTTTCTGAGGAGCTGCGAATGATGAAGCGGCAGGGCAGGCGTCTAGAGCGTCAGTGGCGAAAGACTCGTGCCGAATCTGACCGTACCCGGGCTAGAGCCCAGTTAAGATCATACTCTAGGGCGGTGGTGGCAGCTAAGAGAGCTCACTTCTCTGCCACCATTGCTTCTGTGGAGAACCGTCCAGCTGAGCTTTTTCGTGTGGTCCGTAGCCTTCTACATCTGCCCCCTCCTATTGGAGGGGAGGATCACACGGAGGCTCGCTGTGACGAATTTGCAAACCATTTTGCAGAGAAGGTCGATCAGATTCGGCACAACTTGGACGCCGCTGTGGGCATTTCTAGTGATGTCCCTGGGGAACCTGTCTATCCTACAATTTGGGATTCTTTTCAGCTTGTAGAACCTGAGGATGTGGACAGGATTCTCTGCAGTGTGAGACCTGCTGCTTGCCCGCTCGACCCTTGCCCAGCATGGCTAATTAGAGCTGCCCGGGGAGGGCTGGCCGAGTGGACGGGGAGGGTGGTGAATTCATCTTTGAGGGAGGGGGTGCTGCCGCCTGCTTTGAAGCGGGCGATAGTTCGCCCCCTCCTGAAAAAACCCTCCCTGGATCCCACTAATCTAAATAACTGTCGGCCAGTCTCAAATATCCCATTTCTGGGCAAGGTGATTGAGCGGGTGGTGGCGTCCCAGCTGCAGAGGGTTCTGGAGGAAACGGACTATCTGGACCCATTCCAATCTGGCTTCAGGCCGGGGTTTGGGACGGAGACTGCCTTGGTCGCCTTGGTGGATGACCTACGCCGAGGAATGGACAGGGGGAGTGCGTCCCTGTTGGTCCTGCTGGACCTCTCAGCGGCCTTCGACACCATCGACCATGGTGTCCTTCTGGGTCGGCTGGCTGGGTTGGGGCTTGGAGGCACTGTTTTGCAGTGGTTCCGCTCCTTCCTGGCTGACAGATCCCAGAAGGTGGTGCTGGGGGACGCTTGTTCGGCACCCCGACCTCTTAAGTTTGGGGTGCCGCAAGGGTCTATCTTATCCCCCATGCTATTTAACATCTACATGAAGCCGCTGGGAGAGGTCATCCGGGGGTTTGGGGTGGGGTGCCATCAATATGCTGATGACACCCAACTTTATCTCTCCTCTCCCCCTGATTCTGAGGAGGCAGTTGAGGTCCTGAATCGTTGTCTGGAGGCAGTTGGGGGCTGGATGAGGGCGAACAAGCTGAAATTAAATCCGGATAAGACAGAGGTGCTCTTGGTCCGGAAATCCACAGCTCGGGTATTGGACTATCGCCCTGCTCTGAATGGGGTTGCACTCCCTCTGAAGGAGCAGGTCCGCAGCTTGGGGGTTCTCCTGGATTCACAGCTGCACCTGGAGTCTCAGGTGTCGGCGGTGGCCAGGGGAGCCTTTGCTCAGCTTCGGCTGATCCGCCAGCTGCGACCGTACCTGAGCTGCGCGGACCTGGCCACAGTGACCCATGCCCTAGTGACATCTAGATTAGACTATTGCAATGCGCTCTATGTGGGGCTGCCTTTGAAGACGGTTCGGAAATTACAACTAGTACAGAACGCGGCTGCTCGGGTGGTTGCTGGGGCACGTCGGTTTGACTCTGTCGAGCCACTGCTTCGGCGACTACACTGGCTGCCGGTTCTGTTCCGGGCCCAATTCAAAGTGCTGGTGTTGACCTTTAAAGCCCTTTACGGCTCGGGCCCAGGGTATTTGAGGGACCGCCTCCTCCCATATAATCCGACCCGTACTCTGAGATCATCTGGGGGGGGCTCTCTTGACGGTGCCGCCACCAGGAGAGGTGAGAGGGGTGGCGGCCAGTAGGAGAGCCTTCTCGGCGGTGGCACCCCAACTTTGGAATACCCTCCCCTTGGAGTTAAGAACTGCTCCCTCCTTGGCGGTATTTTGGCGGGGGCTGAAGACCTTTTTATTTCAGCAGGCTTTTAGTTGCTGACAGGCTGGCTGGCTGGCTTTTTTGCATTCTTTTTATATATTTTATGATCCTAGGGATTAATTTGTTGTATGTTGTATTTTTAATATTGTTTTTATTGTCTTTTAATACTGTTTTTAATTGTTTTTTACTGTGTTTTTAACCTTGTAAATGCCGCCTTGAGGGCCTTGTGGCGGAAAGGCGGGATACAAATCAAATAAATAAATAAATAAATAAATTATAGTCTCTATTCCTTTTCCATGGTCAGACCTTTCTCTGACATAACCATACCTATAAAGGAACATGCCTACATTACAAAGTCCATTAATTCCACCTGACAAAAAAGTTACCAATATGCACCTAGAAAGGTATATCTCATCATCATATGGAAGATGAGCTTATGCAGGGTATCAGTCATGGTCTTGGGAAGGCCCCACAAATCAAGAAGTTACTAATGGCCTATAAGGAGGAGGTTTGCCACTGCAGACCTGGAATCTCCAATCTTGTGGCATCTGTGGCATCTGTGAAATTTCAAGAGGGAGTAGTGGACTTTCCTTTCTGAGGAAACTTGTAGGGGCTGGGCAGAAAGTATAATTTTAAATTGTAACTTTTGTTACCAGCAGTGCTTTTTAAAAACACATGTAAGGTGCGTACACAGGGGAAAAACAACTTCATCTGCAGGGATCTGAACATTGCCTCCATAGTAGCCAATGCCACAGGCATGTGAATCACAGCCCAATCCTATGCATGTCTACTCAGAAGTACGTCCCACAATAGTCAGTGGGGCTTACTCCCAGGTAAATGTGATTAGGATTGCATCTTGGAATTGTAGCCTTAGTGGGAAAAGGAAGAGGGACATACGGATGACATAAAAACTGGTAGCTAGCTGTTGACTAGAAGGGATGGTTATTTCTAATCATTGACACACATGACTGAGCCCTACAAATAACCTGCTGCTAGGAGAGAAAGGAGGAGGAATTCTTTAAAAGGAGAAGGGGCAGAATGAGAAGTGGAAAATTAGAAAGGACATAGGGAGATTAGATGGGATTCCCAAAAGTACCCAGGGTTGAGAAAGTAGGGTTTAGGGTGCAGAGGGGGGAAAGGGAAGAAAAGTGACCAACACAAAAGTCTGCAACTTGAGAGCACCTGTCTATAACCTGAACCAAGAGGTTCAGGTTACAGGTGAGCCTAAAGGCAGGCTGTGAAGTAACTTCACGCAGTGGGGGAGCTAGACTCTCCCACCAAATAAGCACTCATAACCAATGTCCCAAGCTTCCAAAAGAGTTCCAATTGTAAATCCCTATCTTAGATGGAGAAGTCCTGATGAACGTCAAAGATGATAAGAATATGTATTGGCACTGACAACATAAACATTATCAGTCACTCTCTGAAACAAGGGGAACTTTAGAGGAACAATTTCAAACAAAAAGTAATAAATTAATATTATCCCAGCTGTCAAAGTCTAGACATATAAGAGACAAGAGCAAAAGTTAATCTACATGAGCAGTCTATGTAGTATGTCTGATAAAAGGATTGTGAAAGTATGACTAGTCATTGTCATTGAGTACCGGTGCCTATTTACTTGGTGTTCAAATTCCTGGATGGAGGTCTACCAGGATGGCAGTTGGAGTATCTCCTCATTAAACAAGAAAAGCTACCTGATGGCAGCAGCTCTGAACGTGCATGTAGTAGGCGTATCATTTTCTGGCCCAGACTGCATTGGGGTATAATGGAATTGTGTGATGCTCCAGTGCATTGTGGAACAGAAATGAGTGGGGTTCCAGGAAGACAAATAGTGCTTTTAGTGCTACTAACATTGCCCCAGAAAGTCCTGTTTTTCTTATTAAGGCAGAAAATTTCTCTGCCTTGGAGCAGCAGTTTCCGAACTGTAGTCCGCTGCAGCACTGAAATGCTTCCTCAGCATGACCTGCACTTACCATTCTGCTGGGAAATCTCTCTAATGACCCTCCTACAGCCCCCAAGTGACACTGCGGCCAGCTGCATCTGCCTGGAACTCAGGGTGCAGCACATGCAGTGATAATGGAACCTGGAAGCGGCTGGCTGCAGTGGCTCTTGGGGGACGTAGGAGGGTTTTTAGAGTTTCATTCACAGAATGGTAAGCACCATTCATCTGGGGGAAGGTGCTGAGGCCAGACTTTGAAGCCCACCACTTTAGACCATCAGAAGATAAAGGGATGACAAAGCAAGTGGACAGGCAGTTGGCTGGAGGTGGCTCCTGGGCACCTGTGTACATTCAGTTGGGGACCTCAGATATAGACATTAAGGAAGTAGCATGAATTTGAGAGATAATGGAAAACAATCCCACCCACCCCCACTCCCCCAAAAAACACCTTAGCACTTGATCTTCCAGGCCAGATCTGGTAACAGTGAAGTTGATAATTGTCACTTTGATGCACACCTGTAGAAGAAACACAAAGAGAAAAGTGGTTTATTATTGTTTGACATTAACATAAAACCAAAGATTAAATTAAGAATTAAAAGGTATTTGAGTTGTAACCTCTCTTTTGTTAAGAGAAATGTCTGGCTTGGACTGTAAAAGTGTTTTATAAAATATATGTTCTACATTATAAAACTATCTAGGTTAGCACCCAGAGTTTCTCTTCCTCTGGAGCAAGCAACTGTGAATGCAACCCCTTACATTAAGTAACTAGACTAAATAAAATGAGAACATGATGACATCAGAAATATGTGTTTATTGGTATGTATTTTGCAAGAATGAAATTGTGGTTGAAAGTACTTGAAAATATATCTGGATACTGCAGAGAACCAGGTTAAAACCTACTCATGTACTATAGTTTATTGCCAAACCAACTGAAATAATATAATCTGAAAGGGCTTGACATTCAAGAGTACAGACAATGCTCTCTCTGGTTTCAGTCACAGTTATATTGCTCATTAATTTTGAAAAATCATACTGAAACCATGAGCTGGAATTTATTTCTCTCCCATGGTAAGGCTGTGAAACGTAATAAATACTATCTAAGAGTGCTACCAATTTTTTAAACCAGGTTCAAAGTCATTCCAAGTCACAGTATGAATATATTTCATCTATTTGAATCCAACCTTTGCCTCCCTAAGGGGGCACCCAAGGTGGCCCACAAACTATAAAACAAACAATAAGTACATGAAACTTCACAAAAACTATTAATTAGCACCACAAACAAAAAGACTTCAGTAAGAAACAGCGGAGTAAAACCATAATTAAATCACAACCAGCACCCAGTAAAAACAGCACACAGCAACGTAACAACTTGACCAAGCAATGCACCACCACTCACCTTAACTACAGCAGCAGGCACATACTCTAGGAAGCTCCACTGAGCAGCTGGGAATTTATTTGGGGAAGGGGGAAAATGTCCCCTTACTCCAAGGAAACCTCCAGCCTGTATCCAGCACAAGATACAGTGGTGGCTATTTAGAGCTGGACAGGATTGGGCCCTAAAATATTGTTACAACCAGTAAAGACCACTTTAATCTTAGCTCCACCATGCAATATTCGGTTCACTTAAAATTTTACTTCAATATTTTTTTTTCTTCACTCTCCACTGAAAGGTTAGCATGGTTGGGACCATACAGCCCTCCTGGAGGGTGTTTTGATAATCTTGTCATTACTGTATAGCACCACAACAGAAAACATCCTGTTCCTCGTGGCCACCTGCCATCCTTCATGGCAAAACGACATAGCCTCCAGTGTTTATCTCAGAATTTAGGCAGATTCACATGGGAAGAGTCAGCTCTTAAAGTGTCCATGTCTTGAGGTGTACAAGACTTAAAGGTCAAGAACAGCAATTTGAATTTGTTGGTAAAGATAAAACACTAATGGTGCATTGGACAGGAAAGTACAGATAGGAAGAGGTGCATTATGCTTGTGTTAAGAAGTCCAAAATAACTTGGCTAACAGTGGCATACACAAATTGACACACTTGTCACTCATGTCTTGTAGGACAGTAGTTCCCAATAGTTTTCATTGCCTATTAGTGTTCCTAAATATATTGGTATGTGATCTAGCAAAGGCATACAAAACCAAACCTTTTCCTTACCAGTACAGAATCCCCAACTCCAAGGCAGCAATTATGATTTTTTTTTTTTTTTTTTTTGGCAGAACAATACATGAGCAACATCTGATTAAGATTTGGAAAAGGTAAAAAATAATGCAGGGAATAATAGCCAACACACATCTTCTTTAAACTCTTGTTTAAAGCTGGCTACTTTGGCTCATATGATTAAAATCCTACCTCAGGCAAATAGTGTGGATTGGGCATTTTTGTTGTCATGTAGAACTTAAAGTTTTTGTCATAATCTATGTCAGAGTCTCCAAGGCGAATTAGCATTCTTCCACCAGAAACAAAAGTCTGCTTCAGAAGAATGGGTTCCAGAGCTGGATCCAGTGTTTCTTTAAGCTATTAAAATGATGAAAAAGAGGTGTGAAGCATTTTTACACATCTGAGACATCTTGCTATAGTTAACAAAAATATCTTTTCCATAAAAGAAAAGCCATTCATAACCATCTACTGTACTGTATATTGGTACTAGTAGAATTCTGGTAACTCTCCTCTAGGGCTATGTACAGTTTAAATACCCCCTCCTTGTGTAGCATGAAGATTCCCTTCTCCCACATTGGTCCTATTGGCCTTTCGCCAATTTTACATTACGGTCATTTTGGATTTTTTGGAGACTGCCACTTCTCTCATAGTTCACAAGCTGGTCTCAGCTATCTGCTGTTTTCCCAGCATGTGTTGGCATTCTGAACCTGCATTCTGCAGCAGAGACCTTCCGCACCCACAAGTAACACAGAACCCGTTCAAATAGCCATGGGAAGCTTCAGAATGCCAGAAGATAGCTATCCCACTGCCATTTTAAAGGGTTCCTCGCTAGGCCTTGTCACTAGTCACCACCAACTGCTTCCAGGAGGTCCATTTTGGGCTATCATTCCACCTGCCCTGACAGCCCTTGAACAAGCTGAGATCCTGGCCACAGCAGCAGGTGATTAGCTTACCTCGCTGGCAAATGTCATCAAATTGGGCAAATTGACCTGCTGGCTTTCCTTAGTCTCTATATTGGTGAATAAACCAAACGTTAAACCAATTGATATTCGTATCAATACATATATCAGCATACACTTTCAGTGATCTCTTCTCTGAAGAAAGTCAGACTCTGGGTTGCACCACTTTGAGAAGTGGAGAGCATGCATAGCACAATGAAGAGTCCAAAGTCATTGATCTAAAGAGAGTATTGCCTTTTCGTTGCTTTAATTCAGGGCACAATCCAACCTAGTGTCGGACCGGCGAGGCTCACTCCTTTACCGTAGGGGAGGCTCTAGCCTCCCCTATGTGCTCCTTGGATCTAAACCTGCTAAATAGCAGGCGCAGATCCGAGGAGACTGCACGGCCTGAATCTGGCCATGCAGCTTCCTGGACGGGCTTAGGATTCAGCCTTATGGCTGAATCCGGAACCCTCACTCCCCCCACCCACGATCTCCCTCCTGCTGCCAATTCCCATCCCGTCCCATCCCAAGGCCTCCCTTGCGCCGACCAGCATCGGCACTAGTCACATAGCATTGACGCAACGTCATTGCGTCAATGCTATAGGGCAGCCAGGATTGCGCTGCCCGTAACAGCTTTTTTTTAAAAAAAGGGAACTACATGGCTTAAAATATTCTAAGGTTGGAAAGAATACAAAAAGTAGTTATTTGAGCAGTTCCTCCCAGCGATAAATATCACAACTAGCCCTTTATCCTTTTCATTTATTCCTCCTGTCCTCCTGTTGTGGAACCAGAGGCAACTAGGCTCATTGCTTAGCAACCATCTCCTAATCTATGCCTCCAGTCAAGACCTTCCAAATCTGTATAAATAATTCCTCAAACGCAGATCACATCAGCAGTGCAATTCCAACTTCAAGTATTCATACATTTAAATGGATTAGATAAGCACAGTACAATGGATGAGTTATCATTTTAGACATTTTGGGGGGGGGTGTATGTGGAAGAATAAAAATCATATTAATGATAAGAAAATTAGCAATAGCAATATGTTCGTCCTATTTTGCACCCAACAGCAGCACACACAGCAGAACAAAAACCTGCTTCCTGTCCTCCTTCAGCAACAACCCTGCCAAGACAAATTGTTTACATCAGGGGTCGCCAAACCATGGTCCGGGGGCCAGATGCGGCCCTCGGAGAGACTCAGGGCACAATCCTAACCTGGAGTTAGGCCGGCAGTTAGGCCAGTAAGTTTGGCCGGCACAAGTCATGCGCCATCCTCCCTGACTCAGAGTGGTCCAATTGCACTTTACACTGGCTCATGTGTCAGCCAAACTTTGCTGGCCTACCTGTGCCGGCCTAACTCCAGTTTAGGATTGTGCCCTGAATCTGGCCCGTGGCAAGCCTCTGGTCCCCCATGAGCCTCTGGCCCACCTGACGTTGCTGGCATGGGTTGCACCCTCCAGGCTGAGCTCTGATTATGTACAAAGGGTGTACTGAGGGCCAGGGAGGCTGCATGCAGCCTCCCTGGTCCTCAGAATGCCTTCAGAAGGCTCTGGGTGCTTCCTTTCCTGTGATCTGCTGGTTCTGAGAAATTTACTCCAGCACATTTAAGTAAGCTGCTTGTGAGGTGTGGGAATAGGAGTCCACTAAAGTGTGTGCCATATTTCTGTGCTGTGTGTTGGAGTTGGGAGAAATCCTGGAACTTTGAGCCCATTCATTCATTCATTCATTCATTCATTCATTCATTCATTCATTCAT
>JAJKFI010000089.1:5105893-5125158 GCA_029204185.1 Lerista edwardsae
CATTCATTCATTCATTCATTCATTCATTCATTCATTCATTCATTCATTCACTCATTCATCTAAGTTCTGCCTCTAATGTATTTATTCAAATGTTGTATTTAAATTTATTTTTCTGGCCCTCAATACCATGCCAGATATTTGATAAAGCCCTCCAGCTAAAAGGCTTGGAGATCCCTGGTATAGATGGATGATGGTTCTGGTGTGCCAAGGTTTTTTGCATATCAGCCCCATTCAGATTACAAAATAAGTGGTTTCAAGGAACAGAATCAGAGATGAAACTTCTCCAGAGACAAACAAGGAGGAATACACAAATCGAAGTCATAAGTATACCATCTAGCTTTAATTGATTGTTTAGTGCAAGTCAAAATGTTTGAAGGAAAACAGCAAGAAATATAAGGAACAAATATAATACAAAAGATCCAAACCTCTTCCAGAAGAACAGGTAATCCCAAACGAATAGCATTCTCCAAAGTACGCAGGAAACCATGGTCAGTCAGCTTGATTATCTTTAAACCGTTTTTTGCTTCTTTGTTTCTTATCCAACGGTTTGACTATATATTTAAGAAAGAAATATTATAGAAAATTATTATATTTTATAATATAATTATAAATTTATTATAGAAAATAATTATAATTATGTATGATGGCAAATGTAAAATCTGACTAGAATGGCAATTTAAAAGGTTCAATCTTCAAACCTTAGCAGGTAGGTGGAAGTGTAAATGTGTTCTGATTTTTTCCCTGGTTTCCCAGAGTGGTGCATACACTAACACTTTAGCTGTTGTCTTTGTTTGATGTGAAATGCATTTGCTACTACGATGCCATAAAACTGTGGTTCCCAACGTTCATTGGGACACTAAGAGGGTAGCAACCAGCTGGGGACCTGTAGCTGCTATTCATACAACACTTCTGAGTTTTACTGCTGCCATCGCCACTAAACACAGCTAA
The DNA here is from genome assembly GCA_029204185.1 of Lerista edwardsae. NCBI lineage: Eukaryota > Metazoa > Chordata > Lepidosauria > Squamata > Scincidae > Lerista > Lerista edwardsae. The sequence goes on from JAJKFI010000089.1 coordinate 5,106,842, forward strand.
GTTTTTTTTAAAAACCCACCTTTTTACTTATGGTGTTTGGTGGCAGCGATGGCAGCTAACACCAGAACTGTCGTACTAATGGCAGATACTGGTCCTTGGTTGGGTCACTATCCTTCTTAAGGGAGTAGCATCTCCCTCAAAAGTGAAAGCCTGCCTGGAGGGGCCACGACCCCAGGTTGCCTTAAATAACATCCATGTTATTACAGAAGTTGGCAGCAGAGGAAGCAGACAGCGAGAACGCTAGACTGCTTCCTGCAAATGTTGTTACTGTAGCCTCCTCTGGTGTTCCTCTAGCAGCTACAAGTCAAGCTTCTCATTGTTTGCTTTCTTTTCCAAAGCGCTCCAAAGCAAAAGGAAGAAAAAGCTTCTTTTTGCAAAGCATTTGCAAACAAAGAGAGGTGAGTAATGAATGTGATAGGGAAATTTGAGATCTATGGATAAGTGAAACAGTGGCTATAAGACCCATGGATATGGGAGGGGGCAATGGTATACTGGTTTCCCCATCTCCAACAGGTTATTGTAGAGCTGGAAAAGGCACAGAAAAGGGCAGCCAAAAAGATCAGGGCACCTTTTTTATAAGGATAGGTTAGACTACTTGAGCAAAAAGAGATGACTGAGAACGCAATCCTATAGCCCCGTTGCACTGGTGCTATGCTCTTGCGCCAGCAAACATGCAGTCAAGAGCGTTGGAAATACAATGCTGGACTGGTGCAAGCAGCAGCATCAATGCTCAGGCTCTGCCATGACCGCCAGCAACGTTCATCGGTCAAGCGTCCATCGGGCGTTCCGGGGGCATAACTGTGACGCAGGATGGCCATAGTGCCAAATCCTAAACCCCAGCTTCGTTGGCCCTGATTTGGGCCACTCCTGTGCACATGCACCTGCGCCTGCAAAACAACAGGCACAGATCCGAGCAGCCCCATTGAGATGACTGGGGCTGACACGGTTGTAAGGGGGAAAACCTCCCCTTGGTCTGCACTTTGCTGCTGCTGCCTCCTAATGGGCTTTAGGATACAGCCCTGTTTTGTCGGCCTTTCTTAGGATTGGGCTGTAAGAATGGGCATGATACATCAGAACAGTGGTTCCCAAAGTCCTCCATACGAGGAGGAAACCACTTAAATATCTGCGGTGGCAGGGCAGCAGCAGCAACACAATCTCAAGGATTGTGCAGCTGATAGGGATGGGAGGGTGTTTTTTTTTTAATTTACCAGCCTCCAGTGTTGGGATCCTAGAGGGTCCTGGGGAGCCCTGCAGAGGGTTCCCCAAGTCTCCAAACATGTTAAAAAAGAAAAAAAAGGGCACTTCTGATCTCATGACAAAAACCTGGGGATCGTATTGCTGCCTTCCTCCCCCCCCCCGCCACCCCTTAAAGGGACAGGGAGAAGTGCATCCCCGGCTGGTGGGTTGTGATCCACCAGTTTGGAAAAGGCTAAATTTGGTGCCTTCCAACAAAGAAGCCTGGCAACAGATTAAGGACAGACAAAAGGAAATACTTCTTTATTGAACACATAATTATGTGTTGAATGTGAATAATGGACCAAAATGTGGTTAAGATTACTAACTTAAATGGCTTTAAGAGATAAATTAATTGCTACTGTCCTGATGACTATATGGAATCTCCTCCCATATGTTCCATGTTCAATGTCATTCATGGGAAGCAACATGTGCTCTTGTACTGGGGAGCAGCAGGCAAGTGTTCTTTCCTTAAAGACTGGCTTTTGGGCTTCCTGAAGGCATTAGGCTGATCACTGCAGGAAGCAGGGTGCTAGTTTTCCCAGGTGGACCTTTGTTGTGATCTAGCAATTTTTTTCTTACGTTCACATAATACTCATCTGCCTCTGGGACTAAGCAGATTATAGACATACAACGTAACATAGGCACTGAGAATAACTATATATATAAAAAAACAGCAACGTAGCTTTGAAATGAGTATTTACCTGATCTTGGGGATCAATCATGAGGGGCCAGCGTCGCCCCCGGGTAACAAGAATACCATTCTCAGTGGATACGTAGTCACGTGGTAATCCATCAGTGTTCCACTGACGAATTTCGTAGGGATCTCCCAAAATGTTCACAAGACTGAAGTCAGAACTAATGGGAATATCCAGTTTCTGACACTGTTTGATCCAGCAATCTATTAACTGAGATAAAAAGGAACAAATCTTAATCGGACCACCATCATATATACTGTCTTTTGTTAACTGACAAGCTATCATGCAATGCATTTGGGAATTTGGCATGGACAAAAAGGGACTGCGCAAGGCAGGACGGGTTGTATGACAGCAGGGACAGAGGCGGCAGGTGGGAGCAGGGTCACATGGCAGCAGCTGGGATGCTTACATTATGAACAGGTCAACCCAATCCTTTGCAGCTCTACTCAAAAGTAATCCCATTGCACTGAGGCTTTTCCTCCCAGGTAACAATGAAGCCTGCCAGGGACCCATTAGGTTGGAGGAAGGCCTGATCACTGCCTCCTCACCCGCTCTGGGATTCTCAGATGCCAGCCAAATGATTGGATAGAAGGAGGAGCCTAAGGGGTTTTTGACTTATGTAAAAAAAAACCTTAGGCTCCTCCTTCTATCCAATTATCATCAGTTCCTTCAGAGTTGCGCAAGAGAGCCCACTGTCACCTCCCTCCAGCTTGATGCAAAACAGGGAAACCCTTCCCTGACTCCTGGCTAGAAATGCCAGCTTTCAAATAGCCCCATGAGCTCTTTTATGCTGTGGTCAAAGAAAAAAGAACAGAAAAGCAAGCACACCCAGATACAAGTGTTTTCAGACTCAAGTTTTTCAGATTCAATCTCATGACAGTGCCCAAGTCCTTGACATCCAGGGGGAAAAACAACAACAAAAATGTTGTAGTTTCCCATCCTGAGTTCCCATCCATGGCATGTAGAATATGTAGGGTTGATTAAACACTTCAAAATTGTCTGAGGTTGTATAACCATAAGTTTAATGATTAATAATGGATTGTGAAATCCTACCAACTTCAAAACAACAGTCTGGCTTCCAAAGGACACCACATTTCCTGAGAGAGAAATCTCACACAGGTTCTCATTTGTTGGTGGAAAGGGGCAAAGAGACTAGGGTGGAATTTCTGATTCCTCAAGATACTCTATATTTTTTATTATTAACTACCTTCACAGATTGTACCATTTCCAGAAAAATTATTTGTCATGATTATAAATGTCAAAATGGTCAGAAAAATAGTTTCTATTTATAAATATAATAAAAAATCATAATTTATTTCTGCATACAAACATCCTCATCAGTAAATGAAGAACAATAACCTTCTAAGCACATAAAAGAGATAGTTACTTGCCCTGATGCTACAAGGGGATAGGTGCTTTTGTTTCTCATGCTGAAAAGAGCAATTAAGGAACTGGAGCGGCACACCCAATGCTGTCAGTGTGAAGGAAGATTACCCCGTCTTTCCTCTTCAGCAAATGACCAGCAGCGTTCAATACAACATGTTCAGGACAGCATGTGCAGCCCAACACATTTCTCAGCCCTGGGAACGATGCACATATGAATGTGTGCCTTCCTGTGGATTCTGACAATTGCTTCCCAAAATCTCCCAACAATGTGCCCCCTCAACAGAAGGATATCCTTTTGGAATGCATTTTAATAGGGTTTGAAAATGTCAACTGATGAAAATGTGGCTGCCAGGATTTTGTTTGGGGCCTGTTTTAGGGGTTTATACCTCTACAGTGGCTGTCTTAGAGTGATTGTTATTACTTAAAAAATCCTAAAGAAATTAGGCCCCAGATATTAGGCCTGGAAGCCACCTCCTCCCACATGAACCAGTCTTCCAATTGTGTTCTTCCACCTTTGGTGGTCAATTGGACTTCTGGTGGCAATTAAACATGTAGCAAAGCGGAGAACATAAGATAGTATTGCTGTTCAAATAAAACCCAGACATATTCACAGATCCATGATAGGGCATAAGGTGTCAGATTTTTTTGTTAACTCACCAAATGTCTATAGAGTGCTGTAAAAGCTCCATAGTAAGCTACACAGGCAGCAGCTATGAATACATTTCCAATGATGTTTGAAATCTCAGCTTCAAAATTCAAAATGCTCTCTTCCCATCGGACTTGTTCATCTCCCAAAGCAGCTGTAAGTTTTCCAGCTCGATTAAGACGAGCTTGGGTCAGTGCCATGGTCCTTGCTAAATAGAGATAATATTACCGGACTTTGGTCATTGTTTTTAAACAAGAAATAATTCATTTTTTGGAAGCTATTCTTTTACCTTTTTAATTAGAAGTCATATATAACTTGTGGTCATAATCAGAAGTAAATCACACAAAAGCATGCATAGTGCAACTTTCCTTAGTGGGTTTATATTAAGAAGATGAAACTATGGCACATGAATTCTTTGTTGACAAGTTCACAGCACTGTCTGGTTTTTGGCCTTCTCCATGGTGGCACCACAGATGTAAAATTCTCTCCCCCTAAAGTTAGGGTAGCTTCAGGTATTCCAGCAATTCCTGAAGGCATTTCTTTTTTTATTCTGCTTTTTTTGATTTTCTCTAATTTTATGAAGTTTGGATTATTTGCTGGTTCACTCTGTCAGGCTGACATTGTATTTTAATAGTAGTGTAGTAGTAGTGTATTTTAATAGTTTAATGTTGTCCTCGGACAATGTTTTGGAGGCAGGATAAAAACTAATAAATATAGGCTATGTGGGAACTTTGGGACTGAGACTGCCATCCAATTTGAGAAAATTCTACTGAAATCAGAAAGTGTTGCTTCCGAGGAAAAGTTTAGAATTGTGCTGTTAGCCATATAGATATAGAGTTAGTCATGAAGGTTTATGTATTTCACAACAGCCACTTACCAAGGCTCTCCTTTTCTTCCACACTGTTTTCATACTGTTCTTGTAACTCCTGTATTTGTTCTTCTACCTGTCTCAGCTTCTTTTGTTTAGCTTTAAGGGTGGCCAAAGTTGCATCGAGTTCTGCCTAATCAGTGTATAAGAAATGCTGTTGTAATTGCTGAGCCAAATGGTCTGCAGTCATTATCGTATTCATTTTAACAATAATAATGTAAGAAAATACCGTAGTTACTATTTTTATGTTACACTGGAAACACAGTTAAAGTGATACTGATTCTCACAGGATCACTCAGCAATTTCCATGGTTGAATCTAAGCCTTGTAGCAACTAGACAATTTGTAGCCATAGGATCCCATTGACTCTTCAATGGTTCATTTAGCAATCAATAAAATCAAAAATTAAAATCAAAAATTTCATACATACCAGCCTAAAAGAATAGATGAAATGTTAATGGAATCTGCAAGCATTCAGCACTTTGGTAAGCTTAATTCAAGTTCACAAAAGCCTTGTAGGGATTCTGTGCTATACTCACTTCTCAATACGTTCTCAGGCTATTTATTTTGAAATCTAGTTATACAAATCCTAGATTTTTGAACATGTTTCTGTAAATTCAAACATTTCTTGCACCAGCAAGTTCTACTGCTATCCAAGATACTTAGAGAAATTCTTCATCCACCTCCCACTAACTAACAGGGCAGAAGGAACAGCAGTCGAATCATTCATGCAGGGAGGGAGAGGACTTTCCCTCCTTTCTCTCTCCCCTCCATCATTACTACCATGCACTCCAGTGCACCAAGCGAACAGCAGCAACAGCAGCACTGCCAAGCAGGAACTTGGCACCCCCATCTAGTTCACAAGTCAAATGGCACCAATTATGGTAATAAATATTACCCTCCATATCAGTGAATCTCAGAAGGAATCTGTGGAGACGGTTCCTCTCTTCCCCTCAGAGATTGAGAAGAGAAGGAGTTTGTATACTACTATGGCAGCAGCTCCTTCTTCTCCCACTATCCCCAGGAATGAGCTTTTTCCCCAAGGTCTCTGAGAGGATTCAGGGGCTTGGGGACAAAGTCTATTGGTCAGCAAGGAAAAATTGACAGGAGAAGCTGCCACGAGATATCAAGAGGCTTGTGCAGCAGTTTTTCGTCTTAATCTCCTCAGCCAATGAAAGCATCTTCTTGAGTCCTGGGGGATTCAGGTCTGGTTGGGTGGGCCCTCTAAGGGGCCAGTGCCCTCAGCTACAGTCTGACCCGGCTGATCTGACTAACGGCGCAATCCTAGAATGTCTGTAGCGCTGAAGCAACAGTCAGAACTAGCTGCAGCGCTGGCCTGGGAGCGCGGATGGAGAGCTGCCCTTGTGCCAGATGAACTGGGCTGGCACAGAGGTGGTTCTAGGCAGGCGGGTGAGTGGGACCAGGAGCGGGGAAGAGTGGGGAAGAACATGGGGGCGGGTGGGGCAGCCCGCCCAGGGAGGGGTGGTGGGTATGGGATGCAGCCATAAGGCCACATCCAAGGTCCCGTCTCTGGGCTGTGCGGGCCCAATCCTGGCTGTGTGGCCGCCTTGGAACTGCACCTGCTATTTAGCAGGCGCAGATCTGAGGAGCCCACCAGGTAGGCTGGAGCCTCCCCTGGTGCAAGGGCGCGAACATGTCTTGTGCCAGGGCGTCTCCTTGGGCCTCCCATGTTGTGATGGATTTGGCACAGGCCCACCGGCCTGCCTGCTCCAGCGCAATGTAGGATTGGGCTGCCAGGTTCTTTAACAATAAAGATGGTGGGAAGTGTTAGATGTCTGGTAATCCAAGTCTTCTGACACCTAAAAGGCAAAACAGGATTTGTGCTTATCCCTATGCTCAATACTGGTAGTCCAAACTACCAAAATCAGAAAAGACAGCACAGCAATCATGACACCAAACAACTGCAGTGCCCAACTGTCTCAGTAGTGCCAGAACTGCACGACTGCATCCCACGGCAGCCAGGCAGCCCTAGGAGGCTCCATGGGGAATGAGGACATTTGTCCCTTTACCCGTGGTAAGGGCACAGGGCGACTGAAGGGTCTCCTTGCTTCTGCGCTGGCTAGGTAGCTGGTGCAGAAGCGAGGGCTTCTGAGTAAGGCCACGCCGTCTTAGTCAGAGGTTGGGAACCGGCGGTGAGAATTGCTGCCGGTCCCACCCACCCACTCCACCCCTTTCCCTGCCCTGGAACGCCCTCCCATTCTGCCCAGAATGGCCGCAGCGCCAGCATGGCGCCATCCCAGCACTGGCTGTAACAACTTACCGCCGGCAATGGAGGCATTTTATGGAGCCCTGCATGACATTTGCCTAGGTGGTACAAGCATACTGCCCATGGTAAGGCCCATTTAACGTGCTGCTGATACACTGGAAGAAGACGCTACCATATAAATACATCCTAATTAAATCTCTCATTGCCACTGGAGACAAAAGACCATTGTAATACTATAAGTTATTCGCAAAATAGGCTACTCCAGATAAGACAGAGCAAAAAGGAAAAAGGTTCCAGATGAAAGATTGCTTTCTATTCAATAATCACAGAGACAACTTTGAAAAAAAATAAGCACCTGAGCAGCATTTAACTTCTGCCTCTTCGGCTCCACAACCTTGACAACACGAGAGTATAAATCCATTGCTCTCACCCACATGCACATAGACTTGCAAGCCTTTGACACTTTCTCAACCTTTTCAGGCACAAAATCAGGGTTGTTAATATATTTTTGGAGCTTAGCCAATATTTGACCTTTTATATTTTCTTTATCATATTCCAAAAGCTTTCTCAGGAAAGAGGAGTCTCCAAGAAGCTGTTTTGCTGATGCCCAGTCAGGCCTGAAAGATTAAAAGAAGCGTGGAAGAAATATCTGCCAAGAAAATAGACTGAGCAGCATCATTTCCTACATTTGTGAAATTTCTTTTTGCCTTATAACTGTGCTAGGATGAAATTTGCACTTGATAGAAACCAACTGACAGTTACATTTCTATATTGCACTTAATTAATTTTGTTAGAAAGAAGAAACTTGAAAGCAATGAGCTAGGGCATGATTTACAAAGGAAACGGAGCTTTGACACATCACACTTCAGCTAATTTTTTGTGATAATGTGAATTGAACTTCAAGTGGCACCTCTATGGATTTCACGTAATCCATAGCGACATTTGCACAACAGGCTTCCATAGTTGCTCTTCCTCTAGCAACTGAGCAGAGAACTGAACAGTCTAGGTTGCTAAAAAATAAAATCCTAGCCAAATCACAAGCGGGACAAATACAGTACATAACTGATAGCACAATCCTAACCTGGAGTTAGGCCGGCACAGTTAGGCCATTAAAATTTGGCCAGCACAAGGGACACCATAAAATATGTTTGGACCACTCTGGGAGTCAGAGAGGCCAGCACACTGATGTGCGCCATCTTCCCTGACTCTGAGAGTGATTCAAACCCGCTTTACGATGGCCCTTGTGCTGCTCAAACTTTGCTGGCTTAACTGTGCTGACCTAACTCCAGGTTAGGATTGTGCTCTGAATTATTTTAGTATTTTATGATGATTATACATTTGTATATTTTGTTAGCCGCCTTGAGGGCACACAGTATGGAGGAATTAAGTAAATAATCTTAACACAGTCTTTTAGACAAAAAAAGTCTGACAGAAACAGGATTACATTTATGGTTTGGCCTTTTAAATTTACAAATGTAAAGTATTTTCTCCTTTAAATTTGTTGTGGCTCATTAAAATAAATGAAAATGTTTGATGTCATGTTTGATATGGTGTATTATTATTTCTTTCCTAAAAATAGCAAAAGAAGAATTGATAAGTCTGAAGCACATTTATATTCTCCAGAAAGCAGGAAGTATTATCAACTATCTTAAATTTGTTTACGCCAAATTTGATTTACACCAACTTAGAATCATTCTCTCATGTTTCTTTGGGACACACACACTTTTTAAGTGCTCATGCTACAGGAAGAGGAATGATTTACCTTGCACTATCCATGAGTAAGAAGCTCTTCATTTTATTTTCAGTGCACAGAAAGGTGTATATATGTAAGGTGACCTCTGAGATATGCACAATCACAGCCATTGATGCACAGGAATTAAACTGTAATTTAATTTTAACACTGAATACTATAATTCAGACTATACGTTCAGGCAGTCATTCCCAAACTTACCAGGGTCATAGTGCCTTTGCAGCTTCTTCCTGGCTCAGCAGGGTGCCACCATCTTGGATCACGCAAGATCTCACATGCCCCACTGGGGACATCCTGCAGTGCCCTAAGGCACTGCTGCACACAATTTTGGAACCTCTGCATTCAGGGATCATTTCTATAGTATCAAACTAGAGAAATGCATTCTGAAGTATTTTGTCTATCCATTGTGTTAGTTTTAATGTTTTATTGTCAGCTTTTCTTCCCCCTTTTGATGGCTGTCTTTGTTTTGCTTATCTATTGTTGTTTGGCTGCTGCTTTTATTTTTCTGTGCTACTGTGTTTTTCTTCTTCTACAGTTTTGTGCTCCTGTCATTTTTTTTTGGCTGTATTGCTTTATATTGATTGTTTTAAGTTATACATTCTTGATTTTATGTAAGCCACTTTGGGTCAGTCAAGGGAACCAAGGGAACCCCTCCCTGCAGGAAGACTTGGTGACCTGATCACAAAGGCTCTCTCCTGCCTGAGAGGGAGCTTCCCCGATGCCAAGAACTGACCCTGCCACGGATTCCACTGGAGAACATATATTAAAATAATTTATGGACCAGTACAGTGCTATGGTGTGTAGCTACTGGTGGAACACTTGTTTCACCAGTGGCAATGTTTTTATGGCTTTTGTAAAGCAGTACTTGATGGAGCACACTGCCAGACCACCAGCAGACAGGCCAGAGTGACCTTTCAAGTGCCAGTGGATAGCCCAAGATCTGCAGTGTACGGGAAGCCAATGGGGGAGGCAGGACAGGGCAAGTGGACTTACGACAGCTAAATAGGTGTCGTAGGTCAGAGTTGATTCACCTGCATCATGGAGGTTTACTTTTGGGTAAGGGAAAGATTGTTCTCTGAAGCTAGAACTCCTAGACTTCACCCCACCATAGGATACAGCAGTCGCCATCTTGGTGCTGCGGACCAACGGATGGAAGGGGGAATAGATTTTGGTGAACTAGAAAATGCAGGCTTTTGCAATCAGCGTTTCAGTAAACTCCTTAAGGACTGGAACAGTACTTTAAAAAAGTACTTTACAAGTACTTTACAAAATAGGCATACTTTGGAAAATCTTGATGTAAAAAATTACTCTTTGTTGTGTTTAACTTTGAACATGGGCTTGTTTTGAAAACCGGCTTTTCAGATATTATACCAATATTCACAATGACTTTCATTAGCGTTCTTATAAATGTACTTGATGTAACATATCCTTATGTTCCTTTGGGATATTAGTGGTTGACTTTGCCTGAAGCATATCATATCTTCAAACTCAGTAATAATTAGCTTGTTTAGAAGAAAAACTAAGAATTTGGCCCAAGTATATTAAAAGGGCATGTTTTCCCACACGGGATTTTTTACTATTCCCACACATCAAAATCACAATTATAGTTTGTCATGCCTAATTAAAAATGAATCATTAACACTCCTTTTCTTTTTTCTTTCTTTCTAGCCAGTAAACTTGTAGCATGTGCTTGCAAGTCTGCTTCACAGGATGGGGTAGTGCTTTTGAGTCTAAGGTCAGAAGCAGCAGACCATGTGTGGCTGTGCCCTCCTGAATGTGCTGACTTCTCCTTTCTCAACTGTAAAATCTAGGAGTATGGAATCACATTGCATTCTAGTTTCCACACAGCTTCTCTTCTTCATTTTCTGCTACTTGTAGACATGGAGAAATTCGAAGAGGAATTATATGTGTTATTGAAGAACAGAGAAGAACAATTTCTGTTAAAATTGCTTTAGGAAATGGGTATCATTTCACAGGAAATCAAAACTGAAATTAGAAATGAAATCTGAAGCTATGGTTAACTTACTTTGCATTTAACAGAATACAAATAGCTTCCATCACAGTCATGACAAGATCAGGAGGTTTAGTGAAAACTCTGATTTCAGAAATATCTGCTTTATCTAAAGAATCAAGAGCTTTGTTGGCAGCTTCTAAAGCTGGGAGAGCCTCATCCAAATCACGCTGAGCATCATCAGCTATTGCCTGAGTTTCCTCTGCTTTAACTTTCGCAACAGCTTCATCTTCTTGAACAACACGCCGAACCTGAAAAAAAATTAATTGGCCAATACAAATTAACTAATTGGAAAACATTTCTACCCCACCTTTCTTGACATGGAAACTTAAGGTGGCCTACAATTAATTTTTTAAAAAAAATTAGGAAATCAAATCTTCCTGCCTTGAAATTTTACCATTTAAACCTTATTTAACTTTCTTTCAAGGTTTAATACAAGGTTAAAAATACATAATAAAACATACATAAAAAGAATACTTAAAAACACAGTGGACAAAAACAGTGCATTAAAAATTAAACCATTAGGCAAATAGCAGATAAAAGTCAAGATGAAAAGTTCAGCAGGTCCCCCATCATCCTCAACTGTCAAAAACATTCCCTCCCACCATCCTATCTACCACCAAAAGCTGTTGGAAATAAAAATATTCATGTTTTTCATGTGTAAGAAGCCTGAGGAATAGGATACAGTTCTGTAATTCATCAATGAAGGCAAAGGATGCACAAAGAAAAGTTGTGTCCTTGCAATGTTCTTGTCTCAGAATAACAAAGGTCCCTAACCAACTTTCCAAACCCACTTTCCAGCACCAGGGTAAGGACAATGCAGCTTCGAGTTAAGGGAACAAACATTCCCTCATCTTGAGATGGTCTCCATCACTACTACTCCACTGTAGAATGCAGAACATGCTCCTTTGGCACAGTGCTGGAAAGTTAGAATTGCACCTCAACTCACTTGCTACTCTCATTAGATTGCAGGGTGCACTTTCTTAGATTTGCATCAGCAAAGGAAAACATAGCTTAAAAGATATGATATGTATGGTGAAAGTCCCTAGTTTAATGTCCGGCACTTGCAGATAACTAGAAGTTGCCTGGAGCATGTTATTAGAGTTGGAATACCTCATACTTTCTAGTATGAAAATCCGACAACTGCTACTTGCCCTGAAAAAAGCTTCTATTGGTCTCAATTCTCGGCTAAACAGACCAATGGTCAGACAAGGCAGTTTCATATATGCAGTGAATTGGTTAGGTTCTCATAGCAGTTTTAATAACAGTGACAATGACAGAATGAATACTGCAGCACTCCCCAATTAAATCAGTGGGTTATTAAACTTTCCCTTCTTTGTGTGCCTTCTTCCACTCTCAGTGCTTTTTATTTTTCACATTTCTGTCTTCTTACATCATAGGATGTCTAATTAATTTTAAGATTCATTACTTGGATTGACTTAGTTTAAGCCCCTCAGCCCCATCAAACCTTTTGCTGCCAAAAGCATTCGCCTTTCTCCTCTCTTTCTTGACCTTACTGGAACACCCACACTGGCTTCCTGTGCTGCCAGATCAAGTCCACATTCCTGGTTGTTGCTTTCAAAGCCATGCTTGGCCTTACCCCTCCTTACCTCTTTGTTCTTATTTTCGGCTATACTCCTGTCCATAACCTTTGCTCCTCCCAGCTTCACCAGCCTCAGTTGCCCAAAGATTTCCTACTCCTTGAAACAGTGCTATCCATCCCCATGCCTCCCCCTGGCAGTCCCTTATGTCTGGAATTCTCTTCCAGATGATCTCCAGGATACCTCCTCTCACCTTGTTCAAACCCCTCCTCAAAAGCCACCTCTTCCATGGAGTTTTTGGCACATTTTCCTATTCTCTTTATCCTACCAAGTACATGTATATGAAGTAATTCCCTGTACTTCCCCACTGGCCTCAGTGCCACTCCCCTCCCATTCTTCTGGTGTCTCTCTTGCGTTTATTTTTAATTATGGTGCTTTGCGGAAGGAACCTGTTGTAAACTGCCATGCACATTGGTGCTGCTACATACATAAGGCATGTTGCTCCACTGAAATTAAAACGAAGTTAAAGATAAATAATAATAATGTGTCATAACTATGAACAGATAATACTTTGTACCTGATCTGCGTTTTCTTGATCAACTGCTAATTTTTCCATCAAAGCATCAACATCCACTGATTTCTTCTCAAGGACTGGCTCTAAAGCTGAAAGATCTAATTTCATTTTGTCTACAAGGACATTTGTTTCTAATAGTTTGGTTAAGCCATTCTTCACACGATCCCGAGCCTGAAACACAGAAAAGAATATTGTCTAAAAATATATTGATTACTGTTTTAAAATGTCAGAAGTACAACCATTTGACACATATTCATTATAGCATTATATTCATTTTCTCACAACTGAATCCTAAGTAAATACCATATGGTGATAACAGCTACATCCCACAATGGATTTTTGGCTGGTTGCGATCTCTTCAACATAAGATGACATTTGTTCCCTTGTCCCAGATTAAGCCAGAGCAGCAGCAATGGGTCAACTCAGACCTGTGCCAATTCGGGCCACTCCCGGCAGTGTAGACTTGTGCTTGCTATTTGGCGGGTGAAGATCTGAGCACCTCATAGGGCTGGCTTCCCCTGGGGCAAGGGAAACATAGTCCTTTGCCCTGCACTGAATTGCTGCTGCCTCCTAATGTGATTAGGAAGCAGCACAGGTGAGCCTGACGGCCTATTCCAGCGCAGGTTTGGACTGCACTGTTAGGGAGCAATCCTAACCAACTTTCCAGCACTGACATGGCTGTGCCAATGGGCATGTACTGAATATTGCAGTTGGGGGGCGGTCATAGAGGCCTCCTCAAGAAATGTTTGTTCTCTTAACTCAGATCTGCATTACCCTTATCCCTGTGCTGGACAGTTTGTTTGGATTGCACTCTTAAAGTGCTTTTGCTGCTGGTTGTCTGATTTGGATGAAAGATGAAATTAACAAGGTATGATGGTGCTTGGCAGCACAATCCTACCTTCTGCACAGTGCCTGCACAATGGGAATGAGCCGACGCTGTGCAATTAGCGTTGACGCGGGGGCGCCGATTGGGTGCCCTGCGTCAGCACTAAGGCCACAGGGCCAGCGCTGCTGGCAGTGCCAGCCCTGTAGTGTCCACATAGTGCCTCCCTTGCATCGGCCAAAGCCGGCAGGCACAAGGGAAGTGCCATGACAACGCGCCCCAGGGATTGGTAGGAGGAGGGCGGAATGTGGGCAGGACGAGGGCGGGCATCGGATTCGGCCATAAGGCCATTCCAGAGGTCTCCTTGGATCTGCGCCCGCTCTTAGGCTCCAGCCTCCCAAACCCAGCATCAGGCCGGCCGGCCTTGCCATTCTGCCGCTGGGTTGGATTGTGCCAGACATCATATACAACTGAATTCAGATGTTTAAAATTTAATTTAATTTAAAACCTACTTCTAAACAGAAAAAATATACTCAACATTTAAGATGGAAGAGAAATAGTATCAGAGAAAACCAAAACATTCCTAAACATAGAAAAGTTCTTGCTAATAAACTTCAACCTACTGAAACCAGTTGTTTCCTTTTTTCACTGAGCATGGTCAAGTAAAGGTTGATTAATTCCAAATAGGAAGTGGGTGTTGTATAGTAGCGCCGCCGCAGCTCTGCGTAATATTTATCTGCCATATCTGTCACACTCATGTGAATGTCTACGCACATTACGGATAGCTTCTCTTTCATCTCATCACTTCCAAGGTCAACATGTAGAAAAAAAGTCCGAGATACAGAAAGAAGTGCTTCTCTGGGCCACTGAAAAAGGGTTAAAAAGTTATCTGAATAATCATCCTTTCCCTGGCAATATTCAACACTCAACCATTTTCTATTAGAACTTTTTCAGAAAATGATAGTGATAATAAAATTTGTTTGCATTATAGTATCTTGATATTCCATAATTTGAGTCAATAGGTTTCCTCCATCTCTCCTGACTGGGAAACAGCCTAGTTTTCTGGATATATAATGCAGTTTATATGTACTTCTTTTCTATGGTGGTTGCATGTATTGCTAGCCCTATGTAGTTCCTTATTCTATTGTCAAATAATGAAATAATGTACTCACAATAATTAGTAATTAGATTATTAGTAATAGTAATAGATTATTAGTAAGGTATCATTATTGTATTAGATTCTACTATCTGAAAGAAGAGAGTTAATTTAAAGGCTTGCATGGAGGGAGGATGCAAATGTATTACCATGTAAACATTACCAAGTAGTACCAACTGAATTATTTTACAGACTGTACATTTTGTCAAAGTATGTAGAAAATAACCATAAGCATAGCAGGAAAGCAGCTGCTGAAGACAAGTTGATATTCTTTAAAAGAACTACGCGTTATTTGAACATCTTAACAAGATCCTTTGATTGAAATTAATTACCTGCACAAACCAATCAATAGTACAGCAATTCACAAGCGATGGAAACATTCGGCATCGTGCTCGGAAAGCATCTCCTACAGGACTCATGCACAGAACAATGTGTAGCTTCTGGCGGACTCGATTAATAAAGTATTGAAATACCTGTGAAAAGGCAACAACAAGTGTTAATTCAAGGATAAGAAGACATATGGTTAATAATGAGGTGGTTGGAGCAAACAAAATTGAATATACCCATAAATTGCAACAAGCAATTCTGAGCTGATGGAGAAATAGCCTGGGTGACAATCAGCTATTTCCATCTCTCACCCCTAGGATCAGCAGCAACATCAGTAGTTTTCTTTTTGAGCTGATAATTATACTACTGATGTTCACCTATGTACCATATATCTCCACCACATATTCAAATAACGCATTTCAAATAATATTTATATTGTGCCTCTTACCTCATCCCTGTTGCCCTCTGCGATACCTGCTTCTTTTGCTTTGGGACGAGTGGCTGCCATAACAAACTCCAGTTCATCCTTCTCAAACAAATTAGGTACCTCTCCAGAATTCAGAATATTGTTTATATCTTCTAGAAACTCTTCTACAACAATCTGTATAAACAGCAGATGTCACAAAAGAAGGTTGCATTTATAAGTATTCTCAATCCAAAAATAGTGACATACAAACACACTACACATTGCAAGACAGACAGAAATGCTCATCTCCATCTATATAGTTAAGTGTGCATGGGAAGTGGAGACATATCTTGATGCATATGCATATGTCTTGTTGTCTTGTGTGCTCCCTGAAGCATGGGGTAGGCCACTGTGAGATACAGGAAGCTGGACTGGATGAGCCCTTGGCCTCATCCAGCAGGGTTCTTCTTATGTAACACGCAGCTGAATCCTAATCAACTTTTCAGTACCAATTCAGCTGTAATGCAGCCTCAATGTAAGGGAACAAACTTTGAAGAGGCTTCTGTAACTTCACCCATACTGCAAAACGTAGCATGCGTACCATTAGCACAGCTGTATCAGCACTGGAAAGTTGTTTATGATTGAGCTGACAGATATATGTTGCTGGATCAGGGCATTTACAATAGTATTTGAAATTGAAACCATCAAAATATAATCCTGAAAATAGACACAATGTGCTTTTTTGCATTCATATGGAATATTTACTCTATATGTTTACTTAAAATTTCTGCCATGTCCTTTGGCAAACAACCAGCTTTCTAGGTGGCTCTTGTAAAAACACAAATAATAAAACACATACATGTAAAACATCTAAACCAACCTCCAAAATCAATACCATTATTATATGTATTATTTATTTATTATATGTATTATATTTATGTATATATAATTAATTATTATACAGTATATAGTATACATATTAAGTAAGCATGTAGTATTGTACATAATAATCATAATAATTTGTAATTAATAATACCTAAATAGATGTTCAAATGGAGTGGCTTGCCTAATGCCAGTTAGTGAATCAATGGCAGAGATGAGATTCAAGCACCAACCAATAGTTCCTAAATTCGTATCTTTCTATATCATCATGCAATGTGCTTACTGATCAATCCATGCCATAGTAATGAAGCGGATGTCTTAGGGAAGCCTCTTTGAAAATTTTTGACACAATTACACATGTCAACCTTTTTCCCCAGAAGCAGATTTTTGTGGCCATATGTTCCTTACCATTTGCTTTGAGAACCTACTCTGAAACCTGCAAACTGAAACCCATTTATTTAATTTATACCCCAGTTTATAGGCTCATGGGGAAGGCTCATAGCGCGGTAGTACAATTTGTGCTTGATTGCTCACCATCAATTCCATGCATACCCACTTTAAAAAATATTTTAGGAAAAGAGCATGTCTATATACACTTACAAGGCATCCTACAGAATGAAATATACCACCCATGAAAAAACATGTTAAAGCATTAATTAATTTAAAGTAATTAATTAGATTTTATAAAATTACTTTAAAACATTTTTGCAACATAAAACGTTCTAAAAAGCATTAACAGGTCTATCTGTCTGTAAATCACTTAGTTCCATGTCTTATTTAGTTATTTAACCATGGTTTCCTTTCCAAAGCATTTTTGTTGTATAAAAATCACATGACATTTTATTACAGAGATCCCATTTTAGCAGCAAAGTGTACGTTGTTTTTATTTCAGCTTTTCATACCTGTGTGTCTGTGAAAAGGAAAACCATATCTTTGTCCTCCACCCCTGCCATTTTATATAGTTTCCTAAGGTCTTCATGAAAACTGTCATAATTATAACCACGGCTTAATTCTATTTGAAAGCATTTGTAGCCACATATATGAGCGCCAAGTCTAGTAAGAGACTGCTTGCCTGTGCCTCCAACTCCCACAAGCAGGGCATTTCCTCTTTCTTGGCGAATCATCCGAGCAATTCTATGGGAAAAATATATAAAAGTACAATATAAAAGTTTGAAGCTGTTAATGTTCAGAAAAGCAAGAGCCCTTTCCCAGTACCAGGTTTATCTGGTGACATCTTGCTAAAGGAGAACCGGAGTACAGCACTGTTAAAGGTTTATTTGGCTCTTTTCTGAGAACCTACACTCATGCTAGGTTGCACTCTCCTACTGCTGAATAACAGGGCCTCTAACAATTTCCTATTTGCTCCCCTGTACTTTAACGATGTCTTACAATATCCTCTCAAGTAGGCATTTCTGCACCAAAACTATACTGAATATCTCCCCAATCGAAGGGAAAGGGACAGGACACAAAGTTTAAAAATAAATACATATTACATGTGAGCAAAACTTGTTTCTTCACTATATACAGTACTTTTGCCCTTGCAATCCTGTGTTTGGAACCATAGCGAAAAAAAGCCATTTGATCAGAGGGCAACCTGGAGTAGGACAGAAGAAAGAATTAAGTGTCCTCTGACCCTGTCATTCCCGTGGTCTCAGTCACCTCCTCTGGAGGAAACTTTTCAGAGAAAAAGAGACATCAGGCTACTCTTACACACATATGGGTGTAATGCATAGTTCAACCCTAATTTATTATTATTATTATTATTTATTGTCATTGTATTACACAATACA
>JAJKFI010000089.1:5130158-5174236 GCA_029204185.1 Lerista edwardsae
CTCCGGAGTGCCAAGCCGCTGCATATCCATGCGCCGCCATCTTGCATCTCTGGAAGATTTCTGGAAATGATTGCATTTCTGGAAATGATCCAATGCTATGGCAAAGGAGCAGGCAAGTGCAAACCGCAAAGTGATGTGTCAGCTTGTGAGGCATGTGTCCAATTCACAAGATAACCTCCTCCAAAAGGGAATCACTATTGTGGTTTTTAAGGGCAGCTTATATATTTAAATAAATAAGTAGATCAAGTTTCAGCATGTACAGACTTCAGCCTGGAGTGTCCACATACTATTACGTGACATTCAGTTTCCAATCATAGAAACAGAATCAATGCATAATCGCAAATTAAGTTTAAACACCTGTAAATGTTCTTTGTGTAAACTGTGTAACTTATTACCATGTGCTAGTCCGAGAAAACTATATACTTGTTTACACTAAAAATACATGCTGACATACTATTAATTTATAAATACTTCAGAATGTACAATCATGTATTAATATTAAAGGTAATGTATTTAGGGTTACCTTGAAACATGCTCTACGGCATCTTGGAAGAATACCAGCTTTACCTCTTTAGCAGTTATTATATTATAATCATCCAGATAGTCTTGTAAAACCCCCGTAATCTTTTCCATGTCAGTTAGCTCCTCATACAGTCTCTCAACTTTATCGATTCCAATCTAAAACACATTATTGAGCACAGCACACAATCAGAAGGAATGGCAATATAATGACGTTCCAGCTAATGTTAATTGTGAAGGAGCTCACAGGTGTGTCAAAGTCAACAAATTGTATGCTGCAAACTAAATAGGCTCATTTTTTGCAGTCTTTCTGGAAAGAATAACTTCTGGATATATTTCTTACAGCCCAATCCTATACAGATTGTGCTGCTGGCAACAGCTCTTTGCAACAGCAGAAGACATTTCCATGGTTGCAAAATGGCCACTTTGCATGGAGCTCTCTGTTGGCAGCCAATTTGAGAGCACTGGAGCAAGAGGTTGTCGCCAGATCTGACTACGGACACAAGCAGGTCTGCGGAGGGGGTGGGGAGAGGACAGAAAAGGGGATGTGGAAGCCGAGGGATGGGGTGGATTCAGTGGCAAAGGTACATGCTAGATCCTATCCTTTTCTTTTCCTCTTTGTGAGGAGACCAACTGCAGAATGGGAGGTTTATGGGATGGGGTAATCCCCTCTCTCTTCTGAAATCTCCGCCCCCCCCCCACACACACACTGGATACAGTGTGCTCCTTTTCGGCACAGATTCACCAGCAAGGAGGGGGAGGATAGGATTGGGCACTTAGTATCTAACATTAGGGCATGATCCTTGAAGAGACATCTGCACATGTCACAGGACTGAATCATGGCTCAAATGGAGCCCTCTTTCCTCCCTGGCCAATGCCTAGGAATACTGGAAGTTACTTCAACAGAGTGTCCATCACTTTCCTTCCCAAGTTATTTCCAACTCCACAGCATAAGCATTTTATGTATGGGGTACAAAGGAAACAAGGGACAGCGAGAGGCATATGGAGGTATACACAAGCCTCGTAGTGGAAAATCATGTCCAGTATGCCCATAATTGAGAGCCAGCTGGGGGAGTGGACATGATGCTGATTCACTGTAGCACATGCAGCAGTGACTACTTGAGGATCACTCGCACTCCAGGCTTTTTAGCCAACTGTATTTTTTGGCTAACTAGATCATAATGTAAAATTTGTCCTGTTATGAATCTTTCTTCCTTTCTTCAGAGAGTAGATTTTTCTAAACATTTCTGCTATGGAGGAGGTTGGTAAGTTTTGAGGGGGAAATACTCCCAATTTCAAAAAATAAACTTGCCAATTCATATTCAGGACTACTGTATTTTCCACAGGTTTAGGGAAAAGACTAAAACAACAAATTTCCCTACATTTGGATAGTTAAGTGTGTATCCTGAATTTTCAAAAATCTCATTTTTTAAAAAATATTTTTTAAATATTTATATTCAATGAAGTTGTATTTTATATACCACCTTTCTGCCAAAGCAACCAAAGTAGTTTACCATTTGATATGACTGACAATCTAACAAATACAAAAGAAAAAAAAGCAGGAGGGAAGAGGAACTACGGAGAATCAAGTAACAACGCTTTCATACTGTTGTATAAGGCAATTACATAATTACCAGGTGGAATGCTCAGTACTGGAAGCAGAGGGGAGGAGAGAAATACAAACTGGTCATAGTGAGCTTGAAGGGGACCTTCAAAGACTCAAGTCCAGATACATCCATCACAATCACTGATGGAGGTCAACTAAATCCTAAGTGATTGCCCGTCATCCCTACATCCTCTTTTGAAAAATCTCGGTTGGAAAAATATGGATTTCTTCCTAGTGGAAATTGGCATTTCCACTAGTCCTTCTAGAGAGAAAGTTATTGAGAATCACTTCTACCCCTTTGAATGAGAAAAACAATCACTATCCCTTAATATCACTAGGGGCCGAATTCTAAGGAGCCTCTCTTTAAGGAGCCTGTCTTTCACAAACGGCACCGTAAAGCACCTCCAACATCAGCAGTAAGCCATTATCACTGGTGCTGAGGTAGCGCCATGGCAACGCTACTCCACCCTGCACCCTTACGCAGGGGAAGGGGAGAAGCATCTCTTTTCCCTGCGGAGGCTCTGCGACTGCCACGGGATGCTGTGGTAGCCGCCTGGCTACTGTAGCACTCCTGGGCAGTCAGGCAGTATAGGATTGTGCTCTTAAGCTGCACTCCTAAACACACTTACCTGAGAGTAAATCACAATGAACATAGTGGGACCTAATTCTGAGTATTCTGAATAGTCTGGCATTGTTACTGTACTTGCTACAATTAAATTTTCAAATCACCTGCCGCTGGACCGTTTTTCTTTGTCAAATCAAATGTGTGGGGAACACAATGAAATGAACAGAAAACACATTTATGTAGCTAAATATCTGGCAAATTGACCTACTCAAGGCCTCAGTGACTGCTCTAGGAAAGATTCCAATGCAAAGGAGCAAGAAAAACCCATCAACATGTTCCTAGCATATGTCTGTGACAAGGCCATCTGCTGACCAGCTGTTTGCTTTCTGCATTGATTTGATCTGTCAGCTTTGAGGTTTTGTTTAGAACTAATTCCTGAAAATGACAGCTCCTTAAAATGTAATGGACATTTCTAATTAGAGTCCAGCCCATCTTTCCGTACAGGCAAAAATGAAAGTGTGAGTGAATCACCACTTTAAAAAAATGTTTTCAGACGATCCTAGCACCCGCACTATTTATGAGCGACACCTCCTCTGAAATCCTATGCATACTTTCCTGGGAGAAAGTTCCATTTGACTTCAATGGAACTTATGTCTGATATACACAGGATTAGAACATAAGAAAATAAGAAGAGCCCTGCTGGATCAGGCCAAAGGCCCATCTAGTCCAGCTTCCTGTATCTCACAGAGGCCCATTAGGTGCCCCAGGGAGGCATGAGACCACAAGATGCTTGCATCCTGTTGCCACTCCCTTGCACCCGGTACTTTGAAGTAGCCTACTACTAATGTAAGGAGGTTGCACAAGCCATCATGGCCTATAGCCCACGATGGACTGTTCTTCCAGAAATCCGTCCAATCCCCTCTTAAAGGCTTCTAGACCAGATCCCATCACCACCTCCTGTGGCAAAGAGTTCCACAGATTAACTACCCGCTGGGTAAAAAAGTACTTCCTTTTATCTGTTTTAACTCTCCCAACCCTCAGTTTCAGCGGATGCCCCCTGGTTCTGGTGTTTTGAGAGAGGGAAAAGAACATCCCTCTATCGACTCAGTACAGTGTATTACAGTGGTTCCCAAACTGGTGGATCATGCCACCAGGGGAACAGGAAACAAGGCATTTCCCTTTAAGGAGAGTGGCACTGCTCTGATATCAGCAACAGTGCTGCAGAGATCACAACACTGTTGTCGCTAAGGGGCTTTTTTACTTACCTGGGCGGCGGCACTGGCCTCCTGCTTGGGTCCTGGAGGCTCACAGCCCCTCTGATCTTCTCTGAGGTTGCTGTAAAAAGCTCTTAACTCATAATGAGATAAGGTAAAATATGCTACCCCTTGGGGGCAGCAGTGCTGCAATCTCTGCAGTATTGTCACTGCCTCCCTCGTCTGTGCAAACATGTACCTGGTTCCCAATTTCCCTGTAGCAGTTTGGGAAACGACTGGTGTAAAGTTTACACCACTGGTGTAAAGAACCTAGTTGGGGTCAAGGATTCTTCTTCAAGGGCAATAAATTATTTTCTAAAAGGAAATGATTGGAATAGTCATGCAAACTCTTTGAGCAGTTTTAGTTATTAAGGTATTTTTGACATAACACAAGATAATTTTTAACTTCTACTAAGAACAGTACTAACATCCCAATCTTACCGGAATCCTGCATGTCCACCAACACCCAATCTCACCCTGCATGTCCACCAACAGAGCACGCAATTTGCACAGTACCCTTGTCTTGGGATAAGCCTTCAAAATCTACTGTGTCTACTAGGACCTGCGCCAGTGATTTAGAACTGGTAGTGGCACCACTGCCAATACCTTCCCCTTCCCAGCCTCAACCTACTCTCCTCCCTGCCCAGAGCCTGCCCTGTTCCTTGCCCTTCCCACCCTGTTCTGCTCACTCCCACCTCACTCCTGCCCCCAGTACTGACTGACCAGCACTAGGAGTTATTGCAAGGCGGCCAAGTTTGTCCATTGAAAAACAGACAGAACTACTCCTTTGATTTTCATGATATTTACACAGCAGGATTCCTATTCTTTGCAAGCCACACTATGTTTTTTATTAAGAAATGTATATCCCAGCCTTCTGCCTCTAAAGGGGGCACCCAGCTGGCTCACAGCAATTATAAAACAATCAAGTAATTAAAAACATATTAAAATTAGAATAAATCAAGAAACATCACAACCAGCCAATAGGAACATAAGGTTTTTCATCAGGCATTTTAAAAAGCCCAGAAACGGGGCCATACAAGGTCCCAAAGGAGAGTTCAACAGCTTTGGTGCCGCTTCCGAGAGCATTCTGACCCTTACTCCTGCCAATGTAGTCACACCAAGGGGTAGAACCTGGAGCAAGACCTCCAATGAAGAATGAAGTGCATAGTAGGTCCTTCAAGTAGCCATAGACAGCTTTAAAGGTAATGATCAGCACCTTGAATTGGGACCAGAAACATATTGTCTTTATGCCTCCAAAATATGAACAAGATTCTAAAAAATGTTAAGCCACAAAGGTTCCATTCTATAAACCTTTATTGCAATTGGAATGCTCACCTTTATGAAATCCCCAAATATGATTGGTTTAGTTACAAATGATTCTGGATCCACTGACACTCCAAAATGTTTGCCTACAAATTAAAATCCTTAAGTTAAATGTTTTTTAATCATGCACGCACAAGACATGTTTGTATATTACACACAATATTCACAGTCCCCCTTTTACAACCCATCTTTTCTGCAAAATTTAACTAACCAAATACTTATATTTTTCACCAGTTTATTCTTGCTTCTACTTCCCTTATGTTGTCTCCTGTGTTTTTATTTTAAGGTTGTGAACCCTTCAGTGAAGAGCTATGTCTTCTCATTCTTTGCAATGCTCTATGCCCATAGATAGAAATAAATAATAAGTAAAGTAAATATTCTTACTGGCCATGTCAGCTAGCATAGAATAAAAATATTGTTTATCTTCGTTGCAGATTAGACGGTCATGAAAAACTCTCTGGCACTCATGACAAAACAGCCTGAATATCTGCAACTGATCTCGAACTGCACTAGAGTCACATTGCAATATGCCTGTGTGGGAAAAATACAAAAATACCATCATTTACACAAGATACTTTACTTTTTAAACAAATATGAAATAAAAACACAACTGATTCTTCAAAATGTGTAAGGAGAAAATGACTTAGAGACAAACTAGATCAGTGGTTCTCAAGCCTTTTAGCACCAGAACCCACATTTTAAAATGACAATCTGTCCAGGACCCACTGGAGGTAATGTCATTAACCTGGAAGTGATGTCATAGCTGGAAGTGACATCATCAAGCAGGAAGTGCTTTACCGATAACTCTGAACTTGCCCATGGCAAGCACTGAAATTGCAACATTTTCCTCAGATAGGTGGCTTTCCATTGTGGGAGCTGGGCAAATGCAACATTGCCTCACTAATTGGCTCCCTACTGGGAGTAGGGAGTAGCTTTCAGAAAGCATAGGTACTCTTCTGAACCAATCCTGGTTACTCCCTGGCTCAGGATTCTGCTGGCTCTTGGTCACTAGCACATATATTGGAAACTGCAATGTGTGGGTCACCAGTCTCATACTTCTTTATTTTGGGGTCACAGCATGAAAAAGATTAAAGTTTGCTGCTGTAGAAGATCTGACTACAGAGCCACAACTTGGAATTTTATCTCTGCATCTCTAGTTAAAGTGTTCCCATCATGCTACATTATAGCATCCCACTCATATAGTCTAAAGACAGCATTCCCAGAAAACTAGGAAGGTAATTTTGGCTTCTTAACCTCATCCTGCCTTCCTTCTTCCTCCTCTGTCTCCTGCTCTGGTTGTTTCCTACTCCCATCTCCGCTTCTCAGTGGCGGGCCTATCATAGGCACCAGAGTGGCAGCGGAGCCGCCGCTCGCTCAAGCTGCCACAGGCACAAAGGCAAGTGGTGTTTAATGTGTGCTGCGAGATCTCCGAAATGGAGCTTGGCATGTCAGGGTGTGTGGCATGGAAACACAGGGGACAGGGAGCCAGCACCAAGAGTGGCAATCATTGACCTGGCCGGTCCACCACTGCCTCTTCTTCAAAGTGCAAAACCTAGCCACTCAACCACAGAACGGTTTGTAATCCTGATCTCTTTCCCTTTTCACTCTTCTGAACCAGACTGATCCACTTGTGAATCCACATTGCCCTTACTGCAACTGAAATAAAGCTGACATAGGCCAAGATAAAATCAAGATCCTTACAAAGGATCAATAATCCTGAAATCACAATAATGCTGAGATAAAGTTGAATCACACAAATTCAATTCATTTGGCTTCTTTCTCAAAAGCATTTTTATCCCTCTGGAAATTCTTCATCATTAACCTAGCCTGACTCAGCCTGAGCAATGCAACATGACTCTTCAGACATCAATTTATCACAGAAGGCCAGGAGAAGTAGAATGTACTGCCCATTAGTTTCTCCTCTGTCTTAGTCTTCAGTTGCGCAGCTCCATTAACCATGTGGTCTTTTACCCTCTACCTTTTACTGTATGTTGTGAGCTACAACAAATGTTGACAGATCTTTTAATATGCTTGTTTGAGGCTCATGTACAGGTTCATTCATATGAGCTCCTGAGCAGAGGGGATAACACTACTTATATATTGATGAAGACCCTGATTCAAAATATAGTCACATATGTGTTGGATGAAAGAGCAGTATGTGGTAATATAACTACAGAAATATTCTATACAAGAGAGCAGTACCTGCCTCTTACCATGCTGCAGGTAACATTAACTACCAAATATTATACTGTCTGACTACCTTATGCTATAGAACCATTGAGATGGAATATAAATAGAAATGAAAATATCAGAAATATAGATAGATGAAACTCAATGCAATTTAATATCCTGCCTTCTACGTCAGGCAAACTTCATAAAAAGACTGATACCCATATTTATGAAACATGTTGCGTAACAGTGTAGACTGAGAAAAAATATCCTAGTAGACTCCAAAAAGCAATCACTTTATGCTATGAACCATGAATTTGATTTCCTTTACTAGCTTAAAGTGGATAGCTTACGACTATGATTTGTCGTACTAAAATTGTCTTGCCACAGTAATACATAGCAACTGACAAATTCCTGTGGCTTCAAACACCAAAGGTTGGTCTTATATTAAACAGTCCCCAATTATTATTTTAGAGCACATTGTTCTCTTGGGATTTGGTGGTTCACACTTTAAAAAAAAATGCAAAGGAAGGTATAAAAGAAATTATTAATAATGCTTTCCAAATTCTACTTGAAAATCCTTCTCTAACTTCCTTTGATGACAATATGGAAAAGCAAGTCATTTAAAAGTATGCTATAAAACTTTGGTCGCTAACAACAACGAATGGTAAAGATACACCACCTAATATACCATGCTCTGCATAAGATGCCTCAACAGGAAGCATGAGTATGATTTAAGCAATGCCCCAATCAGCTAAATGTTGACATTCAAATGTGAATGCTGACAATCTCGGTTGAATTTTGGGAATCCCCAAAACAGATATATATTTCCCCACATTGGAAACACACCAGTTAATTCAGCAAAACAACAAAGAGTCTTGTGGTCACTTAAAGATTAACCGACTTACTGAAGAATAGCTTTTGTAGACTAGAGAATACACAGGTGACAGTCAACAATCATCAATGTATTTGTTGGTGGTTAACAAAAAGAGTTCTACCACTGATTGAATGAGGAATTTTCTCAGGAACTAGCCTAGCCATGTCTGTCCTTCCAACCCAGCTGGTATTGCTGATGGACTCCCTGTGGTACTAGTTCTAAAGTTTGTCAGATCATGACAAGTCTAAGGAATAGGCTGTTAAACACAAGCTTACAGTTGCCTAATTGCTAGAAAAAATTGCCCACTTTGGGCAAAAAGGCAGCAGAAAGTGGTAAGTAGCAGGGATGGAACAGTCAACATGGCCAGAGCTGAACACAACAAAAACCTGATCCAATGTACATCTCCATGTAGCAATGCAGCAGTGATGGCACAAGGGATTTTTACCTGCTGGAGATCTCCTTGGGGTAAGGGAAAATTTGTTCTCTTGTCCCGGAGTAAGCCCAGTAGCCACAACAAGTCACCCTGGACCTGTGCCAGTGATATCGCTGGCGCAAGTCCACGTTGATCCATGCAGGCAGATCAGGCCCAGAAAGGACTTTTCAGTATGGTGTACGCTGGCACCACTGACTCTGCCCCCTTCCAGGCCCGATGACACCCCATTCTGTCATCGTTGTCCCCAGTGCTGGACTTATGTGCCTGGCAGGCCTCCTGACAACCACTGGTGCAGCCTTCATGCCAGTGCACTTGAGTCTTGAACTGTTGCAAAGCAATTTATGGCACTTTAGCCACAGCACATGCTGGCGGAACAGGCATTCCATAGAACAGGCATTCCAAGGCAGGGCCTTGGGCTGTAAGGCTGCAATCCTATAAACTCTTGAAAGTAAATTCTACTGAACACAAAAAGGCTTACTTCTGAGTAAGCCTATATTGGATTGGGCTGTAAAAGTGGACTTACATTGCTGTAGATGTGTTAGTATTTAAGTATTCGTATATGATGCAACAATACATACTTATACCCTGAAGAGACAGGTGCTATAGGTATTTCCTTGGCGTGTATTTTTTTTGTAGCCAGGTTATTAGTCACATTTCTAACTGCTTGAAAATTTTATAAAGCTACGTGTGTTGCCATTGTCCATCACTATTACAGAGAAAAGAACCTCAAGAGGTATGACTGCTTTAAAAAGCTTTAAATTCCAAGTCAAGTGGTCACTATTACTACTAGGATCATTACTAATCACTGACAATATGCATAACAGACTTCACTATTGGTTACACATTGTGCTCTTGGTTGAAGATCATAATGCTAATTGTATATACTACTGCACAAGCTGCCCTTTGATAGATATTATATATTTTAATCTCAACTCTTCAAATGGCAAACTAGTTTTCTTGAAAATGTACATTATTCTAAATGTATGTTAGTGTTTTTCACAGCAATAGTAAATGTCATTTAAAGCTACAATATGGACACAGACAATGCATTGGGTCATAAAACATGCAACACTGAGCCAAAGGCGGAGGAAGGGTGTAGCAGAGGGTGGCAAGAGCAATGGGCGCTGGCAGCAGCGAGGCGCCACAGCGCGGAAAAACCCATGCGCTTTTTTTATTTATTTTATTTATTTATTTATTAGATTTATACCCCGCCTTATTTGCCTAAAGGCGCTCAAGGCGGCTTTACAAAATATAAAAACTAACATTAAAAACACTTCAAAAACAATATAAAAAACAATACAATAAAACAATTAAAACCACCAACAGTACAATTTAAAAGCAACAAACCCAGTGGATCATAAAATATAATAAACCAGCCAGCCCGCCAGACCTGTCAACAATTAAAAGCTTTTTGAAATAAAAAGGTCTTCAGCCCCCGCCGGAATGTTAACAGAGAGGGAGCAGTTCTCAATTCTAAGGGGAGGGTATTCCAAAGTTGGGGGGCCACCACTTTTTGGCCCACTCACCCTCCCTTGCTCTCGTATCGCTCCTTAATTGAGCTCTTACGGGCACAGGGAGGCGTGGCTGGGCGCGGTGACATTGCCCTGCCCCTGAGTGTGCTCGGAACCTCGTACGTCTCTGCACTGAGTACAATGGTTAGGGAGAAATTCTTTGAGAAAAAAAATATATTTCACAATGGGAGTTCAGAACAGAAAATGTGCCATATGGAAAACATACATCTTACCTTGCACACACTTTGACAAATCACGTAAATTAAATACATAATGGGATTTTGCTGGTGTTGGGAGAAGATCAATGCTCATTCTTTGATATATTTCCACAGCAGCATCTACTATACTTTTTGCACTCTGCTTTACTGCTTGAGAGAATTCAGCCAAAAAGCCTTTTAAAATAGCCTAGACCAAGAAAAACAACCAAACTTTTTTAAAGTTCTAAGTAAAATTAAAGTTTTATTTTGCTTGTGAAAGCTTATTATTCTCAAACTGCAGTGATCCCAAAGTTTCTTTTTAAAAGTATAACTAGAACAGAGGGGCTTACAACAGCGGAGCAGACTTCCACAGTCGTAAAATAGCTTGTAGCAGCATGCACAGCGCACAACCTGCGACCATTTTGAGCTCACTGCTGCAACTGGTGGCAGAGCAGGAAGCCCACTGCTGGACTGGGAAAGGTGAATCTGATGGCAACAGGAGTGAAACAGGAAAAACAAGGGAGTTCCCAGGCAGGCCATAAATACATATATGGATAACTATAGCCTAAACATTCATATTCACATTTCACCTGCATAACCCTAACAAAATTAATGTTAACAGACAGGCAGCCCAATTCCCCCAGAGCTGCCTGCCTTAAAATAGTTGTACAAAAACTCTGATAGCATGCGGTGTGACCGCAGGAAGGCCAGAACCTTCCCACGTGCATCAACAGATCTACAAAGACCCACTGAGACAGGTAAGATGACAGGGGAGAGGATGGAACAGGGAATGGGCAGATCGAGTCTGGGAAAGGGGCAGGTTCCATGGTAGGGGAGGGTACCAAATACTAACGCCTTTCCTAGGCCCAATCCAACAGAGCAGGTCCATGCAGGCTTGGCTAGCAATTTCACTGCTACAAGTGCAAGTAGATCCCCTGTGCCACGGGGGCTTGCCCTAGGTAAGGGAATGAATGTTTCCTTACCCAGGTGAGACATCTTCAATTGCTCCCACCCTTGAGGATACAATGGTAGCCATTTCGGCACCACTGTATTGGTGGGGTGGGTATGTAAGTAAATAGGACTGGGCTTTAATTCTCTTAAGATAGGCAATATTTATTTATGGGGACAGTCCAAGTGATACTAACACAGTTTCATGCACTTATATAATGGAACAAGGACCACAGTTCTGAACCCATAACAGAATACTTAGTAAAATTCAAACTATTAGGTAAAGCATATTTACAACCACCTAGGAATAGATATCTAAACTACAATGAAACTGAGGAAGTCGAAACGATGGTTGATGGTCAAAGAATTATTATCTGCCTGTAAAGACAAAGTAAAACACACACACGCACACCTAATTTAAAAAAACATTGAACAAAATGACTTGAAACTGGGTTTGGATGGTTACTGGGTAATCATTTAGACATACAGAATTACTCACTGAGGGCACAAGCCTATGCATGTCTACTCAGAAGTAAGTCCCATAATGTTCAATGGGACTTACTCCCAGGAAAGCATGCACAGAATTGTAACCCTAGTCTCCATCCACTTGATGCAAAGTACATTTGAATTAACTGGGATCAGGCTCTATGTGTATCCACTGCCAGTCTGCAGCAAGAAGCATACACGTGCTTAAAAAAACTTGCAATACTTCAGAAAGTGAAAGATGCTACTAAAAATCTACTCAGATCTAGTATCAAAGAGCAGTATACTGTGACAGAGCATAAAGAGAATTCTATTTTTTGTTTCTCCTATCTATAGGGAAGTGGCTACTGACCTGAAAAATTTGTTTAAGGCTATGCTCAGAGGGAGTTGGAAGACATAGCATTGCAAAGTGTCTTATGAAACGTGCTGTAACTGGATTACGTCCACCACCTGGAGGTGCGCAAGCTGAAGCAATAGTCACATCCTAGGGGAAAGAGTTCACAGAGAATTTGCGTCAGAATACAGTACTTAATAATATCTTTAATCATTATTCATTATTTTTATGTTCCATCTTTTTTAATAAAAGCATATCAAATCCTGTTTCTTGGATCGAAATTTATGGATTTTTAGAAAGCAGCAACTCAACTAACATGATTGAGTCCCTATTCTTATTTTTAGTGTTGCAGTGAAGTGCAATTATGAAATCCTATATGCTAAAAATATCAAGACATATCTTTGGTTAAATTTTTTTTGTGCTATCTTGGGCTTTCTCTTTTGCTGCGTTTCCTCAGGGCTTGGGTGTAAGGGAATCCACACAAAGTTAGAGCCAGTGCAGACAACTAAAAAAGTACTGATTATGTTAAATGCAAAAGCAGATTCAGAAAAAAAGAAAGATCTCAAGATCATTGCACTGAGAAGTTTAGCAAACCCAAGGCCTTATTCAGGGATTTTCAAAGTGAGGTGTTGCGACGCCCCAGCCTGAGAAGCTCTGCACATTTCCCCTTAAGGGGTAGATGCAAGGAATGGCAGCGACACGATTGCCAGGATTGCGTCGCTGCTGAAAACAATAATAGTGCTGGGGTGACCTACCACTGGCTGCCCCAGTGTCCTTAAGGGTCAAGGAGCCCTGTAGACCCCTCTGTAGGGCTTCCCGTGTATCCACAAGCTTAAAAAAAAATACCACGACCCACTTAAAGCTTAGTAATCAGTTTAGCAAGTAAGTGGATTGTGATTTTTTTTAAGTTTGTGGACACACAGGGAGCCTTGCAGAAGGGTCTGCAAGGCTCCCCGACCCCCAATGACACTGGGGAAGCCAGCGATGGGTCACCCCTATCCCATTATTGTTTTCAGCAGCAACGTGATGCTGGAGAATTTGGGAACCACTGCCTTAATAAATTCCATGGTCAATGACAGTAGAACAGGCTACCAAATCAGGAAACCACAAGTGATTCTCTTCTGTCCCACATCCCTCTCAACAATCTGACATTTAGGCTGCATTCCTATACACATTTTCCTGGGAGTAAACCCCCATTGAACTCAATGGACTGACTTCTGGGTAGACATGCATAGGATTGTACTGCGAATTTCATCCATATCTTTCTCAGTACATACTGGCAGCACTGAGTCCATGCAAAATCGGTTTATGGGCAGCTTGTTTGACTGTCCACGGAGTCAACAAATCATAGTATATTTTAGGAAAATTAGGATCAAACCACTATCTGAAGCCATGGTTTGAAGTTAGTTTGTTAACCAGAGTTATATCTTAATAGTGATATTGTATTACATACAAACGAAGAATCCTGGCCTGAGCCTTACTTCATCTTGGTTTGTTTCAATGTTTATTCTCAGGGCATACCTGTCTACAGATATGTTAGCCTAGATTAGCAGTGAAAGATGGGCACTATAGGCTGTCAAGTTCTCTTGTTGGAGCTCTCCTTCTTTGTCTGCCTAGTAGCCCCTTCATTCATACATCGCGTACACTTCGTGTGAACATGGGTGGTATGACTACACACTATCCTAAAACAAACTCTGAGGACCCAATCCTAAAGGCCCTAATGCTGCTGGTACATGCATATCGCTGGCAAAAAGTGTGATCAACATGCCATGCGAGTAGTCAATGCCAGTGCTGGCCCACTGTGAGTCATTGCTGGACTTCCGCACTGGCTAGGAAGCCAGCCAGCACTCCAGCAGTGTTGGCCAGCAGTAGGTTTTTGGGGTGGCGGGGAGGTGTGGAAGGGGTGGAACTGGGAAAGGAAAGGGAAGGATCAGGCCCAGGTGGAGAGGTGGGACTAGGGTAGTTCTCCACTACTGCATCCTATGCCCCGAGTCAGGCTGTGCAGCCCAACATGGGGCTTTTCTAATGGTCAGTGCAGACTTGAGTAGCCCCATTGCCGGGGCTGGGGCTTTACTGAGGATAAGGAGAAAAATGTCCCTTTTTCCTGAGGAGATTCTGGCAGCTGCTGCAGCCCCAATAGGATGCAGTGGTAGCCATTTTGGTGCCACTGCTCCTCTGGGTAGCTTAGGATTGGGCTATAAATCACTACCTCTAAACCAGGACCAACGTTCCAGCTATTCTGTGGGCAGTTCACATTGTTTCTGGCCTGTTTGCTCCAGAACATTCATGTAATATTCAAAGTCACACGCCATTTAAAGCAGACCTACATGAATTTCTTTCCAGAACAGTTTCTCTCTGTCGTAGAAACCTCCAAAGTCCTGGTACTGTCTTAACAGCTCAATAGGGGGTTGAGAACCATAGCGATCCAATTTAGGCATGTTTAGATCATCCACAAAAATAATAACTCTTTTTGTCCCTGGTGCTCCTATGCAACAAAGTAGAAGACAAACCACTGTTGTTAAGTTTTCCCCAAACATACGTATATACACTTTAAAAGTATAATAACTATCCTATGTAAGCTGCTAAGTGAAGTTTCTTGATTTCGTTTATTATTCTTGTTTTATATACCATGTTTGTTATTCTTTTCATACTTAGAATAAACTAGTTTTAGTAGAACTTTGTCTCTTGCTTTCTTGATAGAAATTAACTGACAATTCAATACTTCAAACCCATGAAAGCAAAGAGATACATATTCCGCATAGTTAGATTCATACTTCTGAGTAGATTACAGCTGAACTAAATATCAAAGGTGGGAAAGTCTTACGTATAGAAATCATAGATTGTGACAGCGTTATTAAATTATGGGTCATGGAAATGTTTGGAAGCATACTTTAGCATAGTTGCACTTCATCCTAAGTTTTTAATCTCAAAATGAATTCTTTAAGCACCTTTAAAATTCCCGCAAAAGACACCTCTTCCACACATATAATGGATTTTCATCTGATGATGTTGTTTTGTTGTTGTGTTTTTTATTGCTGACTGGGCTTTTTTGGTTTAGCTTGCCTGCTAATTTTAACTGCAATAATACTTTTATGAGGTGATGTTATATTGTTTTATCATTACTCAGCCATTTTGTGCAGATTTTGATTTGGAAAATCAGTATATAAATATTATTTTTTATGATTATTTAATTCAAGGCCATACTATAGTATAATAAAGTGTCATTATCTTTGAACTAGTTTTTGTACCAAAAGGGAATTACATAAAGTTGTATGAGAACATAAACTGGGCACACATTTTTTTTACAATTTTGAGTTCGTAGTTTTTTTTAGATTTACAACCCTGTTGCAAAAGGGTTAATACCAGTGATGTCATTCAGGTGGAACGGACCAGAACGGGCGTTCCGGATCCTAACGGGCTCCATGGCTGCTTCTGGGTTTTTTTTTGTTTTTTTTTCAACATTTGAATTTGAACTCAAAAGTGAGTTCCTGTTCCTAAATCATTTGAATGACACCACTGGTTAATACATAACAAAAAATAACCTTACAAAAACGCATAAAAAGTGTTGCCTTGGTGCTAAAATTAATAGAGCACTTCCTGAATGAAAATGTAATGGATTTGACAAAAGCAGTATCGCTTAAAGTTACATAAAATTATTTTCCTTCCATAGACCCACAAATTTTGACCGACACTCTTTTAGGCAATTTTAATTAGCAACTCTACCGCTACTTGCTAACAACTCTAATACACTACTGAATGGGTGTGGATGACGGCTATATCCCAGGTGACTGTTTTCTTAAACAAGGTACTTGATTGGATTTAACTCTTAGTGAACTGATGTTTTAGAAATATTATTTAACAACTCACTGACTCATTGGCTCAAGGGAGCGCTGCTAATGGCGACAGAGAGAGGGAAACAAAGTGTGCGTGTGTGTGTACTGGCAACAGAACTGTGGCACAGAACAGTATGCATGAAGGAGGGTGGGACGCATGACAGAAACACGTCTGTAACTCTGAAATAATATGATTTTTCACTTCTGATTATATTAGGACAGACATGTAAAATTTCTCATGTCA
This sequence comes from Lerista edwardsae, assembly GCA_029204185.1. Taxonomy (NCBI): domain Eukaryota; kingdom Metazoa; phylum Chordata; class Lepidosauria; order Squamata; family Scincidae; genus Lerista; species Lerista edwardsae. The sequence continues at coordinate 5,146,454 of JAJKFI010000089.1, forward strand.
ATACTGCCCTCCAGTGTAAAACTGGAAAAACTACATTTGATAAATCCACCTCATGTGATTTAAATTAAGAAGTGCTATAAAATCTATAACCTAAAGCAGTTGTTCCCAAACTCCTACAAGGGAGTTGGGAACTGCCTGTTTGCCGGGGAGGGGTGATGGCAGCAACACAATTCCTAGGATTATGCTCCTGCTAGGACAAAGGGAAATTTTTGCAATAAACCTCTGCTAGCGACAGCCTCTGCAGGGTTCAGGAGCACCACAGATGCCTCCACAGGGCTTAGAATGACTCAGAATGACTAAAAAGTCTCAGCCTCAGAATGACTAAAAAGAGCCATCAGAACCCACTTCTGGTTTTGGATTGTGAAACTGGAAGTGGATTCTGATCACCATTTTTAGTTATTCATCGGCTTGGGGAGCGCCACAGGGCTCCCTGCACATACACCCTGGAGGTTGGCACTGGCAGAGGTGAGTACAAAAGATCCCCATTCCTCTTAAGGTGGAATGCCTTGGTCAATTAACCCTCACCATTCTGGAAGGAAACCCATAGGATTTGTTAGGAAAGTTCTCTTTCCGCTACCCTAGCTAAGGCACACCTTTTGTGGAGTGCTATTTCAGCCAGAAAAGCTGTTAGCGCTTTTGCACGCTAACGGACCAATTGCTCCGCTGCTCATGGACAAGCAGGCTGGAGCTTGACAGCTGATTGGCTGCTAGGATGTCTGGGGGGCAGGTCCACAGCTCCCAGCACAGGCACGTTGCCTGTGCAAACACATTGCGGTCCCAAACAGCAACCCCACCCATCCGCCCTGTAACTACTGTGAGATTAGCTGGTTACTCTTAGAGAGCCAGGTAGGAATTTTTTGCTATCTTCCTGATTGGCTCCTGGAAGGTGGTTTTTTGGCCTACCCCAGACTGGTTCGGAGGTGTTAGGCAAAGCGATGGTTCAAGTGTAGGTGGTTCATTGGCCACTTGGCATGAGGGTGCGGTGTAAGGGAAGACATAGACAGCTCACGGTGTCCATGTCAGGGCAGCAAGGGTGGGGGGTGATCATGGCGGCTCCAATGATGCTTACCCGGCTCAAGGAGCCCCTCGACTGGCCAAGCACAGGCCAGCCGACCTGTCCCTGCAGCGGCAACTAAGACAGTCCGGCTCAGTTAATGGCAGAGCCAGGACTCGAGTTGAATGGCTTGCCCAATGAGATCATTAGGGGTGGAGGCGGCTAGGCCTTTCACCCCCAGTTTATCACCCCGCACCTTGAAAGGGGGAAGACCCCCCCCTTGCAAGTACCTGGTTTGCAAATCCTGGTGTGTAATATTGAATAAAAGTGGCCCAAGTAAAATCCAAGCCACAGTCTTTATTTGAGGGTCCGTGGTAAAAAAGAATCTAAAATAAGCCAAGGGAGGAGAAACAATAACTATAGCATACATAAAATTATATGCAACAGTAAAGAGCACAATTCAGGCAACAAATACTGTATGCTATTAACTTTCTTTACCTAAAATATTTTTTCTTTTCTTTTCTAATTTGGACTCAATAATTTCCTGTGTCCTTGAAGATGAAGTCTGAGCAGAGAAATTTAAGTAAACAGGAACATATCCAGCTTCGTCTTGTATTCGGTTGAGCAGTGCCCTGGCAACTACAGACTTCAGAAAAGAATAAAAAATATTATAGACAAAAGGATTTCTCATAATATATTCTGAAATTCCACTCCTACTTCAGATGGAGTAGTTCATGAGTTATGCACAGAGAAACCTAGATTTTTTTTTTTTACTAAGAGTTATTTCCTTGGTGTCAGATTATTTCAATGTATATTTACAAAATTTTACCCTGCGAATTTAGCAAGGTTAGGGCGCTTTTCCATAATCACTTCCAGACTTGATTTTAAACAAATTTGGTCATCTTTAAGTTTTCACAACCTTGTGCTGGTGCGAGGGCATTTCCCAGTTACTTGTGAAATGCCATCCCTTTGCCAGGGAACTGTTGAACTGCACCTTGTTTATAGCATGTCCTTTTGTTCTAGGGTCCCTTTTTCTTAGCTTTATCGCCAAATTAGGGAAACAAACTTATGGGAAAACCATTATCAAAGAAATAATTTCTCCAACATTAGAAAATCATCCCCTTCCCTACAATGTCTACAACACCCTACATTCACACAATGTCTAGGAATCCCTGTACCATTATTCAAAACAATTTAATAATGTTCCCTAAAATTGCTTTCTAATAATTCTTGGTGAATTTGGTGGATTTCTTTTTAACCAAATTTTCTATTCATTTTGTTGCACCACCAATAATTCTTACCTTGCCAACCCCTGTTATTCCTGTGAACAATACAGAATGTCTTACAGCTAGCAATTTTTCCATTAGAAAGCCATAACGGACAGTATCAGTGGTAGGAACAAGCATTTCAAAAAATGGAATTGTATTGTTGTATTTAAAAACAGGTATAATTCGCTCCCAATGTTCTAGTCTCCTTATGTCAAAATCAATGTAAACACTCCACAAATCACCAGAGGTTGGAATCTGGAAAGACAAGATAATCTTCATCTATATTATGAAAAGAACTACATAATAAATCAGAATCTGGACCTCTAAGGGGTTGAGACACATCCTTCTTGACAAGGTCAGGTCTCAGGCAGATAAAATGAGGCAACAGGTCTCTTTGTGAAAGTATATAAAAGTTCTGAATGATAGCAGAAATTATCAGTATGTTCCCAGGCGTTTCTCCATAATCCTGGAGATCAGAATCTTGCTGTTGAAAGGAAAGCAGAATTCAGCACAAGATGGAGTGCACTCCATGTCAGAGGCCAAACTGTGTACAAAAACTCCAATATCCCAACATGCAAAAGTACAGTATCCCTAACAGACATACAGCTGGGGCTGGCAACCCTGAGCTGCCATGGCCATCCAAGCAATGTGAACTGTGTCCCTGGTTGGCACTGGCCATTGCCTTTTCCATGTCTTTCCTGCTCCTACCCTGGCCATTGGGGGGGGGGGGGCAAGAGGAGCTCCAATGCTCACTGCCAAGGGCTGCCCCAGCCCCACAACCACATAGCAGGCTCATTCCTGTCTCCCTGCACCCCCAAAAAGTATCCCATCTGGATGATAACTGCAGGCTGCAAGCAGTTAAATATATATAGGTACACTATGTATAATTTCCTCACCAGCCCACAGAGTCATCTGATTGTCCAAGAGATCCAACAATCCAGCACTACCAAGGTCCTGGAATATTGGATACTATTGGAATATTGGAGTTTTACTGAATTTTGTAACACAACAGAAGCCATGAACATTCATAGGTGTTAAAACAATGGGCTTAATTTGAGGCAGAACTGGGTCCAGAAACTGTTTTTAGCCAGGGCTGTCATGGAACATGCACAATAAATAAGGAAGAAAGTGCATTTCCCACATCACTAACCACCGTCATTTCTTCAGTCCTCTGGGGAAGGTGCAAAAGATCCCTACTACAGCTCCTAGGGGTCTTCTGTGCTAATTGTATGCGTGTAGAACACAGGCGCATGGCTTGCTGGGGCAACAGACCCCTGAAGCGACTGGCTGCTAACACCCCTGGGAGCTGTAGCAGGGGTCTTTCAGCCCTTCCCTGGTGGAACGCAAGCCACTGCTCACCGGAGAAAGAAAAGGGAGGTACCAGATCCGGTCCGCAGGCTGGAGTTTGGAGACCCCTGGATTAGAAGATGGAGTTTATAGGTTCCAAAGTATGGAGTTTAGTAGGCATTATATTAGTCCCAGAAGCAATTTTTGCAAGTATCAACCACCAGTAAGAATGAATTGTTGGACGCATGCACTGGCCTCCAACTCCAAGAGTGGTGCAAATATGCTTTACGGTGCATTTGTGACATTCCTATGTCTGTGCAAGGGATTTGTGCTGGCCTAACTCCAGGTTAGGATTGCACCCTAACTCTGTATAGCTTGAAATAAAAATAAAATATTGTTTCTCCTATCCCTTGTTCCATTGTAATCCTCCCAAATGTGTTGATAAATATTGCAGTCCAAAATATGTTAGCAACATAGCATTTTTTTATACCTTGGCATCTGAATTGTCCTCAAACTGCTGCCTTATAAATGTATCAAAAGCATCCCAATAATTTTCAGTTAAGTTTCCACCCAATGACCACAAATAACAGAAAACAAAAGTCTGGCAGACAAGTGAGTTCAACCTTGATTGCTCCTGTACGAAAAGAAAAAATAAAGCAAAACATACTTGCACATATATTTAAATGCATATGATTATTTTTTCATACTAAAACAATGTGGCAATTTTGTAGTAACTGGGAACACATTATGGAATTGTCCAAGAGAAAGATATCCTAACTAGACCAAGTGAAAACCCCTAAAGGGTGAGGCAAGTGGAGAGGAAATTTTGGAGAACTTCCAAGGATAATGGCAATTTCCAATTTATAAAGCAACAGGGCATGCCTCTCATTGGATGCCGTTTCCTCCCAGAACGCCCCTCAGAACAACACTATATGATGATGTAATTTTTCCTAGAGAGGCATTGTGGGGAAAAATGGTGGCCACCAGCTGGCAGCCAAGAGGAGTGCTACCACTATCATAAAAAACAGGTAAGAACAAACTATTCTGTGTGTATGTTTTAGGATGAGCTTATTTTTTGCTTAGTTTTTCAATGAGTAGTTTTTTTGATGGGATAAAAAACTTTTAATATAACAATAGCCACTCTAGTTAGGACAAAAACTGCACTTTCCCAATGACAAAATACTGTTGTTTGAGTGCTTAGGTATCTGGAGCCTATGCAACAAATTAGTATGCCATTTATCTTCTTCGTATATATATAAAAAGAAGAGCGTGTATGTGTGTGTGTGTGTGTGTGTGTTTCGCATAGGCTCCGCAATGCGATCGGCACAAAACTTGGCACGCATACACCTTGCGGCCTGGCGACAAACACTGCGGGGGTCGGGGGCCCCTAGCACCCCCGGGGGTGGGGGTACGCGGGGGTCCCCATGTGAAAACGGTCAAAAACGGCCGAAATCGGCATCGAATCCACAGTTTCCGGGGTCACCAAGACGAGCAGCGACACTCCCGACGCCGTTGGAGTCCAGGGTCAGCCCCCCCTAGACATGGGGGGCAAGAAGGGGTGCGAAACAAAACGTCCGCCATGCCCTGTTGGAACGCCTGGACCGATTGGCACCAAACTCAGCATGCGGACGCCTAGCGGCCTGGCCACAAATGCTGCAGGGGTTGGGCCCCCCTAGCACCCCCGGGGGCAGGGGTGCGCAGGGGGCCCCACGTGAAAACGGCCGAAAACTGCGTCGAGTCCGTAGTTTTCGGGGTCGCAGAGACGAGCGGCAATGCTCCCAAAACATTTGATGTCTGGGTTCGGGGCCCCCTCAGCGTGGGGGGTGAGAAAGGGTTTAAAACAAAAGGTCCACCATGCCGTGCTGGAATGCCTGGAGCGATGTGCACCAAACCCGGCACACGCGTGCCTTGTGGCCTGACGACAAACACTACAGGGGTCAGGCCACCCCAGCGCCCCCAGGGGTGGGGGTACAGGGGGTCCCCACATGAAAACAGTCGAAAATGGCCGAAATCTGCGTCGAATCTGTAGTTTCTGGGGTTGCCAGGGCGAGCGGCGACGCTCCCGACGCCGTTGGAGTCCAGGCTCAGCCCCCCCCTCAGTGTGGGGGGTGAGAAGGGGTGCAAAACACAGCATCCGCCATGCCCTGCTGGAACTCCTGGAGTGATTGGCACCAAACTCGGCACGCGCGTGCTTTGCGGCCTGGCGACAAACACTGCAGGGGTCAGGGCCCCCTAGCGCCCCCGGGGGTGGGGGTGCGTGGGGACCCCCGCGTGAGAAAGGTCGAAAATGGCCAAAATCGGCGTCAAGTCTGTAGTTTCCAGGGTCACTGAGACAAGCGGCGACGCTCCCGACACAGTTGGAGTCTGGGTTCGGCCCCCATCAGCATGGGGAGCGAGATGGGATGCTCATAAACTGGAAGATCATTTTGTTACCCGGGCAACGCTGGGTAACAAAAAGCTAGTTCTATATAAAAAAAGGACGTGTGTGTGTGTGTGTGTGTGTGTGTCTGTGTGTGTGTGTGTGTGTGTGTGTTTCGCATAGGATCAGGAACGCCTGGAGCGACGCATACCAAACTTGGCATGTGCATGCCTTGCAGCCTGGAGACAAACACTGCAGGAGTCAGGCCCCCCTAGCGCCCCTGGGGGTGGGGGTACGCAGGGGCCCCCATGTGAAAATGGTTGAAAATGGCTGAAATTGGTGTCAAATCCATAGTTTCTGGGGTTGCTGAGACGAGCGGCGACACTCCCGACACTGTTGGAGTCCAGGTTTGGGGCCCCCTCAGCATGGGGGGTGAGAAGGGGTGCGAAACAAAACGTCCGCCATGCCCTGCTGGAACGCCTGGAGTGATTGGCACCAGACTTGGCATGCGCATGCCTTGTGGCCTGGCAACAAACACTGCGGGGGTCAGGTTCCGCTAGCACCCCGGGGGTGGGGGTGCGCAGGGGGCCCCACGTGCAAATGGTCGAAAATGGCCAAAATCGGCGTTGAATCCGTAGTTTCCGGGGTCGCCGAGACGAGTGGCGACGCTCCCAACACCGCGGGAGTCCGGGTTTGGCCCCCCTCAGCGTGGGGGGCGAGAAGGGGTGTGAAACAACACGTCCACCCTACTGGAACGCCTGGAGCTATTGGTACCAGACTAGGCACACGTATGCCTTACAATCTGGTGACAAATATTGCGGGGGTCAGGCCCCCCCTAGCGCCCATAGGGGTGGGGGTGCGCAGGGAGTGCCACGTAAAAATGATCAAAAACGGCCGATATCGGCGTCAAATCCATAGTTTCCGGGGTCACCGAGACAAGCAGCGATGCTCCCGACGCCGTTGGAGGCCAGGTTTGGCCCCTGTCAGCATGGGGGGTGAGAAGGGGTGAGAAATAAAACATCCACCATGGCCTGCTGGAACGCCTGGAGCGATTGACACCAAACGTGGTACATGTATGCCTTATGGTCTGGCGACAAATACTGTGGGGGGTACGACACCCCTAGCACCCCTAGGGGTGGGAGTGCGAAGGGGTGCCATGTAAAAATACTTGAAAACGGCCGACATTAGTGTTGAATCCATAGTTTCCGGAGTCGCCTAGAAGCTCGGGGTAATTTGTTACCTGGGCAATGCCGGGTAACAAAAAGCTAGTTATGTTATAAATGGTTTGTCTGGAAAGGCCTACATCCGCTAAAAGAAGAAATGTGTTACAAAGACATGCAATATCTACACTTGCCACCCCCTTCAGGCTTCACTATACAGCCTTTCCCCCACTACTTCACTACTGAGCCTTTCCCTCATATCCTTCCCCCTCCAAAAAAGAGCAACCTACACTTTCCTCCTGAGAGTAAAGGAAATAGTTTACCAATTTCATACTGGGGCCTCCTGGTCCAAGAAGCAATGATTCCAATAAACCACAGAGTGTAGAAACTTTACTGATGTCCACTTGTGTTATAGCTTGTGTGCATTTTTTGTTAACATATTTTAGACCATCTTCAACATAACGAGTGAACAGTTCAATCAAATAGGTTTTTGTTTCCTCGTTGAGCTAAAAGGAAAGCAAATATTTATGTTTTCATTGCTCTCTGAAAATTATGCACAACTCATACAGAGCAATGAGGACCTTTTACATATAGACATAATGTACATGCACACACAAACATGCATGAAGGTGCCTTGTACAGAGTTGAATCATTGGGCCATCTAGCTCAGTATTGTTTACCATCCATTTCTGGAGTCACCCCACTGTTTTGGGGATTCCAGCGGCCACATCACAACCCTGGTGGCACTGTGTGGCAAATGCCCAGAGGTGCACTCAGTCCTACCATCACCCCCAAGCCATCAGGGTACAGGGATAGCTGCTCCTCACAGGAAGAAGGCCTCTTTAACCACAGGGCCAGGACAGGAGAAGCTGGGGGTGGGAAAGAGAGAGACCAGAAAGAGAAGGGAAAGCAATCAGGGCTGATGATGAGGGAATCTCTGGACCAGCTACAAGAGGGCTACTCAGTATCTGTACCCCTGGGGCTGAAGCTGGGCCAAGCCCATGGAGGAAGCCAAGAGATGTGTGGAGGAGGAAGGAAAGTGCAGCAACTCCCTCCCCATTACTGAACTCAATATTCTGGTTAGGGCCCCAGTCACTTGGCCTGCAACCCTATATTTCTATACCTCTTTATCCTGGGGTCAAAAAAGGACCTAGACAGCGGTGGCATGTAGCCCTATAGTAGCAACTTGAATACATTTACACTGTTAAGCAGCTGCACTGCAGAATTTCATACACGGGTCTTTCTTTCCCAGCCCTACTTGGAGATACCAGGGATTGAAGTGCAGACCTTCTATATGTAAAGCATATAATCTACCACTGAACTGCAATGGGCAAAGACCTGTCAAGTTCTCAGGGGCATTCACTGACACGGTGTATACCACTCATCATGCTTCAATATTACATAGCTGTTTCAGAGATTATCAAACTCTAAGCCAGGGGTCAGTAACCTATGGCAGGGGTGTCAAACATAAGACCTGTGGCTAGATACGGCCTGCAGAAGCTCTGTATCAGGTTGACATGATAATTGGGCTCTCCCAGTGCCACTCTTTCAGCAGTGTTGCTTCTGCTGAGGCTCTGGGAGGGAGACACAGAAGGAGTTCTCAGAAGGCAAGGAATGCTACAGAGGATGGAGCAAACTGAGAAGGGTGAGAGAGGAAGACACCACCGAGGTGCTGGGACCAGTGGCGTACTTAGGACATTTGATACCTGGTGCCCATAAATTTCTGACACCCTCATATGACAAATTTATTTATTTTTATTTTTTTATTTTTTTTATAATTTTTATACCACCCTTCCTCCAAGGAGCTCATGGTGGTGTGCATGGTTCCTCCTCTTCTTTTGTCCTCACAACAATCCTGTGAGGTAGGTGAGGTAGCACATCTGTTCCCTAGGTAACATGAAATGACTGGGATGGGGCTACTCAGAGCTGTAATTCTATATCTGTAAGGCTCACAGTATAGGCAGATCAAGGGCAGCTTCCTTTGAGTATCATCTCTGTCTCATCTCTTTGTGCTGTGGCCATCTCTTCTTTCTTAGCTTTATGGCCTAATTGGGAGATTCATGCATGCATATCAAACCAGCAGTGAATAGAGGCCCGAGCGCGCTCATGGCTGGTGCCAAAACCACGCCCCCAGGACATAGTCCCACCCCCGTGCATTGCTCCGACACACCTCCCTGCACCCGGAAACGCTCCATTTCAGAGCGTAACGGAAGCCAGGGAGGGAGGGAGGGCCAAAGAGTGTGATGTTTCGTGCGCTGTTTCACGCGCGGACTGCACGCAATGGCACCCCGCCGCTGCCCAGCGCCCATGGCTCACGCCACCCCGGGCAACAGGTCAGATACGCGGCTGTATCAAACACGCATGTGTTCTTAACTATTGACGGATCCAATGTCTGACCCCTGTGTGGAAGAAGGTTGCCAACACCTGCTAAAAAAAGGCATTTGGAAGAGCGTTTGCAAAGCTGAGGAACTCTTCTGGATTTGGGTTCACTTCACATAACAGAATTCCCTTAAGGTAAAATTAACCCTCCTATGAGGTTTCTGCAAATAGGGGGCACCTTAGGACTTGTGCCGGTATATTTACCATTCTTTGTTTCATTTTTACTATTAACCAGTTTTTGTCAAAGATGTTTGTAAAACTTACTTTTTCTTCAATGCCTGCCATCCATGTTTGTACATAGGGAAACCACTTCAGTTCTTCAGGATCAATATATACCATTCCACATCGGCTAACAGTAGCTGGTGAAGCAACCCTTAAGTCTTCTACCTGAAAGTCATGGATATTCCACAGTATACTCTACAGCATCTCTATACTGTAGTGCGCCCGTGCATGTGCGTACGTGCGTGTGTGTACGTAAAACAGCAAAAAGCAAACAGAATAGATAATATGACAGGTTTTTTTGCTTAGGACTATGCACTCTTTTAAATTAGAACTGCAAGTTGGTTACAGATGTAATGTGAAGCTACTTCATATATGTTCTCATAAATAAAGGAATGAGCAGTGGCAGCACAACCAGGAAAGCCATCTGATGCCACTTCACCAGAAGGTGATGCTTCCGCACAATTACAAAAAAACCCCACACAAAAGTAGCTGCTCAACACATTCCTCACATCATTTCTTTAACTACAGAAGTGCAGGTCTTTTGGTTTGATTTAAGGACTGCACGAAGGAAGAGCTCCTCTCCCCCCCTCCCCGAGTGGCAAGTTGTTTAACCTTGACACACATATCCTAATCTACCCTGTCAGTTTCGTGAACCATTGGGTCATGACCCACCACTTGGGAACCACTGTTTTAGCTTATTAAGGAAAGTATTTCTCTATATCTGTTAAAGCATGCTGATTTCTTTAGCTATAAGAATGAATACTGAATAGTCAGAATGAAAATATAATTGAAATTGGTCACATTTAAATAGGAAAACCTAAATAAATACCGTATCACATAATTAGTTCAGTGCATTTTGAGAACATTTGAGAATAAGAGCAAGGCCTATTATGCTTTACTGTCATGCTCTACTATCTTTTAAGGAGAGACCACTGGAAGCCAAATGTCTGCTAATTAGTGACCAAAAGATCTAATGGAGTTAAGACTTACAACTCAACCTTCCTTACTAAGTGAGACTGGGTGGGTGGAGAAGCACTCAGGTAGATACCTGACTTGGGCTGCAATCCTATCCACACTTATCTGGGAGTAAGCTCCATTGACTATAAAGGGGCTTGCTTCTGAGTAGACATGCATAGGATTGGAATGGCCAAATCCTATCCTTTCCCCATCCCGTTGGTGCAGTGAACAGAAAATGAGCACACTGTATCCAGTGGGGCAGATTGGGAGGCTTTGGAAGGGAAAGAGGAATTAAAATTGCCTTATCCCTCGGTAAGCCTCCCGCTTCACAATGGGTCTCCTTGGGCCTGTGCCAGCTCTAGCTAGTGCAAGTCCAAGGAGAGAAAGGGGGCTGGGAGGCTGAAAAAGAGGGAATCCCACATGTGCCATCACCACTAGATCCACTCTCTCCATCACCTCCCCTCCCTACCCTGACTGATTTTACCCCCTTCACTGTCTTAACTTCTCCAGCAGGTCCAGGAAGGTTTGCCAAACCTCTTTCAGCAGCACTCCCAAAATGGCTGCCAATGGAGCTCTGTCATAAATTAACTACTTACTAATGCACTTGTCTTGACTTAGAGTCAGTCACTGTAGCAAAGTTATACATTTAAGGAATTATTGTAAAAATATTCAAACTTAAAATTTTACCTCAAACACCATGTGGATGGAGGGTGTAAGTTTGATTCTTTCACTGTTAGCCAAGCAAAGCATCTTATTATCATCCAAAACAGTGTTCAAGTTTTCAATCCATAAAGCATCCACAGGCCCATCACAGATGATCCATTTATGATCTTCAGAGGTGTCAACCACAGCTGCTCGAACACTAAGGCCCATCAGACCATCTTTCCATTCCAGAGTTAAATGATTAACCTCACCATACAGTTCACCCATTGTAATCGATTTTGGGTTCAGAATAAATGTTTTAACAGGCTGGTAGAATGGGTATTGTATACCTGCTTCATGTAAAGCTCCTAGAGTATCGGCCAGAATCTGGTAAACTGTAGTTTTTCCACCACCTGTTGGTCCAACAAGCATGACGCCATGCCTTACCAACATAGTTTCATAAAGCTGTATAACTTTACGAACCATGGATTGTTCAGGCTGTAATCCTTTGGCAAGCAACATTTCTATTATTGTTGACTCTAGCACTCCATAATTGTGCTCTGGGATTACAACTCCAGGAAAAAGATCAGATATAATCCCACTAACAGAAACAAAAACAAAAACAATAACAAACAGAACTTTTGTTAACAATTCTGTCTCACTTTTCCTACACCAGGGATCTCCAAACTATGGCCTGGGGGACAAAGTCAGCCTGCCACAAGATTTTATTTTATTTGACATTTTTACTCATTTCTCAATGTTTCTTTGTAAATGTCACATTTTCCTTTTGTTCTGAATAATACCATGCTGGTTACAAAAAAGGAACCAACTAAAACGTATTCATTAATTTGCATTTCATTCATTTAGTAAATTGATTTTTTTTTTGACCCACCAAAATGTGTTATACGATGTGCCTCAAACTGAAACGTTTGGAGACCCCTGTCCTACACTGAAGTCAGGTGAAAACAATATTTATAACAATAACACACTAAATGCATAAAAATACAGAAGTAGTCATCCCCATCCAAATTCCATCAGCTTCCTGAAGCCTTCCAAAGAAGATAGCCTTTCAGATTGGCTAAGAGCTTTGTTCAGTTAGATATTTATTTACTGCTATTCTAATTCACAATGCAATCCAAACCCCTGGCTGGAATAGGCAGGCCGACATGCCTGCCCCATATCCAGCCTGGGGCTTGGAGCTGCTGCTGCACTACATGGGGAAAGAATTCTCCTTCCCTCGGGTAACACACAGTGGCCCAGATGGGGCTACTCGGAGCTGCACTACCAAAATCAGTGCCGCAACTCCAAACAGTCAGATCAGGGCCACCCAGGCCAGCAACGGAGGTTAGGATGTGGCTTTTGGACCTCCACACCCCACCCTGTTACTTCCAGACTGGGAGGCCAGACGCAACACAACAAACACCATGAGCCACTGGCAAGAGGCTCAGGATGGGAGGGCTCTTTCGAGCATGTGAAAAGCGTTCTGATCACCAAGAGGTCTGACGACCGAGCCAAGCCTCCTATTGCTGCTTGTCACATTGCATGTCTTGCTGCCAGGCAATGGGGTCTGGGGGTCCCACGTGTACCACCAGACATCACCTTGAGGGGGAAATTAAGATGCAGTAGTGAAATAAACATTTTTTTTCTTTAAAAGAAAAGTACCTGAACAAAACAGCATCATCTGTAAGAAATTTTGGAAGATTGGAATCTCGTAGTGCTCTTATTAATACAACATCTTCATTCAGATCTGGGTGTTCTCTCTTTAGTGATCTAATTTTATAGAAAAACAATTGTTTTATACATCATCGTCATCATAATTGGACCATATAAAATGTTGATATACAAATGTTTTCAGAAACATTCCAGAATACTTATAGAAGATCACATCTGTAGTCTTCAGTTCAAGAATTGTACAAGAGCTGGGGATGTGATCACAGATCTCTAATCTTTTTCCTATTTTTTTGTCTTCCCTGAAACCATCCCCTTTTAAATGTCACTTCAAAATAAAAGGTTATACCATCCTGTTTAATCCTGAATGAATGCTATACATTTGCTGTTTAGGTTCAAATACATTTACAGCTTAATTGTAACTAGGCCAGGCATTGGTGCAATACACATTTGGCCAGTAGAGGATGTTGTATGGCAATCACAATCCGCCAGTGCATGCTGCCACACTGCTGGCAGGAAGGCCGGAGCAGCCTACCGCACACTGATGGCTGGCTGAAGACCTGCGGAAGCAGGAAAGGCTGCACAAAGTGTGGAATAAGGGGAGGGGTGAAGAAGGGCAGAACAGGGGAGGGTGGGCAAAATAGGGTGGTAACAAAGACGGATTCAACACTGGCACATGTCAAATCCTGACCCTCTCCCTGGGCCTGATCCATCTTGATGGATTAACTCAGAGTTCCAGCAGCAATTGAGCTGGCACAGGTCCAGGTTGACCCCTTGTGGCTACTAGGATCTACCCTGGGGCAAGGGAATTAATATTCCCTTACCCTGAAGAGGCCTCCAGTGGCTAAAAATCCTCTGCAGGATACAGCAGAAGCAGCACTGGCACTACTGCATTGCAATCCAGAGGGCTGAGTAGGTCAGCACTTTTCAGTAGCACTGGCCAAAGTGTGTTCCAAATGTGCAGTAAGGCAGGTCTGTACCACAACAGGAGAGAAGTTAAGCAGGTGTATTGGTTAAGATATTCCCCTCTCATTTCCTTTCATCCAGGTAACTAAGCTCAGATCTATCAATTAAAAGACAGATATCCTTCCATCCCAAGCTGAGAAAGAAGGCTTGCAATATGGTCAAACTCACATTGCTAGTAGCACCAAATACGGGGACATGTATGACAATGACATGTTGTATGTGTGTTTACATGCTCTAAGTGTGGGGAGAAGAGTTGATTCACAGAGGTGAGTCTAACTCCTTCTCAGTGCTTCCTGGAGACCACTGCAGCTTTAATTAAAATGGCAGTTGTGGGTATTTTTAAGCAAACATGTTTGTATGTCCACATTGGTAAAAGAATATTAACAGTAAAATTATGTTTCATATTGTATAAGGTTCCTTACCCAGCCATGACTAAGACAGATTTCACTGCTCTCATTCCAAAGTCATAGTGATCCTGTTGAGAGAGCTGTTCACTACAGAGTTTGTACATTTGAGTCATCTTTCTTGCAAGCGTCTTACTAGATTCAAATCCTTCAGAATACAAAATAACCTAAAGTACAAAAAAGTGTATTGTGTGTTCTTAAAAAACATTAAAAAGCTTAAAAAAACAGAGCACAACACCTATCCAAACTGGCTCCACTGAAGCCATATTACATATGCAATGAAGATATAGGTGGGCCCACAATTCCATGGGTTCAACATCTATGGATTTGAAATCCACAGATTCTGCCCCCCCCCCGGACCCCTCAAACCTGACTGGAGCTGAGGTCTGGTTGGGTCTAGAAGGTTTTTTGAGGACTGCAGAGGCAACACACAACTGCACCACTGCCCATGCCCTTTGTAGGCCTCAGAATTGTCATTAGGAGAGGGCTTCCCCAGGCCTCAGAATGCCCAGGCCTCAGTTTTTGCCAAAAACTGGAAGTGACATTTTCAGCCCTAATGGCTATTCTGAGGCCTGTAAAGGTGTGGGCGGTCACGCGCAGCTTTCTGTGGGCCTTAGAAAACCCTCCAGAGTTTAGCTCTGGTCAGGTTCAGAGGGTGGGGGTGGGTCACGAATTCCGCTGTTTTTACTACCCATGGAATCTGGTATCTGCAGGGATTCCAAGAATGGACCCCACATGGATTTTGAGAGTCCACTGTACAAGGTTCACTTGTTATGAACTCTCAAGCCTCAAGTTTCCTTTCTATGAAACAAAATGTATTAAATAAACTGGCCAAGAAAAATATTGTTGCAATACATTTTGTTTTGCAATACAAAAATATTGTTGCACTATAGCAATATATTGTTGCAGTACATTGTTCTCAAATGCTGCCTGTGGGCATCCACACAGGTGGAAGAAAAGTGAGGTAAAAATCTCACTTATTTATTTGTAAAAATTTATAAAAATTTATTTGTAGAATAAATTTACAAATAAATAGGGTAATAGACATTTTCTATGAACTGGTATGTATTAAAAGATACCTCAGCAATCAAAGCATAGTTTGGAACCATCATTGAAAATGGCCTGAAGAGAGCTTTCAGATTGTCAGGTAATTCTGTTCGTCCAGCATAGCCAGGATTCATTGTAATGAAGGCTGCACAAGTCATAACTAACTTTATTTCACGTCCCTCAAACATAAACCGAGAGAACTGTTTGAAGAAATAAGAGAAAACATCACATTTTGAAAAAAAATGTATAAATAATAAAAAGGACAGTCCAGGAATTAAAAATATGAAACAGAGATTCTACTATCCAAATGCATACCTTTGCAGCTTTAGCATTCCTAATAGTTATCAGCTGTTGGGCAATCACAGACAGAACTTCAATATCAATTCGGTTAAATTCATCAAAGCAGCACCATGCTCCAGATTGCGCCAAGCCACTGAAGAAACGCCCCATCATCTAAAACAATATCAGCAGATTTAAGCACCTTCGAATATCTTCATATATATAAAAAGTTTTTAAGATGCAGAATAAAAGGGATGTGGATATGTAGCCTTCATGAAGACTGGATTAGTTGACCTCAGTTCTCTACTTATAGTAATCAATGTCTGAACCAAATTCTAAAAGTGCTCAAAAATTGATACAGTAGCATCATTTACTCCAAAGGTACACTGAGATGCTTCAGTATTTAAAAAAGAGTGGTTTAAAATAAAATAGTATCTCTTAATGGTAATCTATAGTTTCTGAGCCATAATCAGCATACGTAGAAGTAAAGAGAAATGCAAAAAATAATCAGAGTAATCCATTTTCCCACCACTCATTCCAAATACTCTAGCTCAATATTATTCAAACTGTGGGTTGGGACCCATTGGTAGATTGCAACCTGATGTCACGTGGGTCGCGGAAAGCTGGGAGCAGCCATCTTGGAAACTGCAGACCTCACTCTTATATTCCTGTTGTGAGAGTTAACAGGTTGAATTTTCAAGTGAGGGTTTTTATTCAGTTTTGTTTTTAGTTCAGTGCTTTTACATAATATTTTGTCCTAATCTTGCTTTCTGTCAGGGATGTTTCATGGTTGTACAGTTGCTGCAGTCCAAGAATGCCAATTTGCATTTCAGACGTGTCATTTTATTATGTTACAATGAGCCCTTCCTGCTTGATGATGTTACTGTCTGCCACAACATCACTTCCAGGTTAATGACATCACTTCTGGTGGGTCCCGACATGAGTGCCATTCTAAAAAGTGGGTCCCAGTGCAAAAAAGTTTAAGAACCACTGCTCTAGCTACGTGAAATTTCAAGGAACATTTGAAAATGAGTATTTATGTGGTCACTTAGATACATTAATCATTTTTTATTGTTTTTCTGAGCACAATTTCTGTACTGGTTAACTTTTTCACAACCTCCTGCTCCCCAATGGTAAGCCCTGATAATTACTCCAAAGATTAATTATAATTTTGTGAAAAAGTACTGATTTGTGTCTGATGCAATCATTGTTTTCAGAAATGATAAATTGCAGGTCTCGACTTAGATCCATGAATATAACATGCTACAAAATAATAACTGTTCCTACATACTACATTAATGTATCTGAGTTTCATACCTTGTAGTCCAAGCCATCTGAACAGTTGAATACAACACACTGGATGGCAAGTGCTTTTGCAAGGTCTTTGGTAGTCTCTGTTTTGCCAGTACCAGCAGGTCCAGCTGGGGCTCCACCTAAGTCAAGTTGTAATGCTCCCATAAGGCAGAGGTAGCAACGATCCTGATGACAGTCAAAGTACAGAAAATTACATGTGCATTAATTGGTACTGAATACCAACAAATAAGTTGGCAGAATTGTATTACAGTGTGGTCTTTAACAATAAACACATTCTGCCCTAATTTGATAGCCCTCCAATGTAAATTGATAGCCCTCCTAACCCTAACCCTAACTCTTAAAAAGGCTCAAGTCACCCTGTGAGCCATATCTTGTGCTCTGGTCATGTGAGTAGGAGCAACAAGGTGCTGATGAAAGCTGAAAGCTGTAGTGCTTGGCAGTGAAATCATCACCATCACGCATAATCACTATCAAGCATCAAGCAGCAGGATAGGAGGGGCAGGAGGAGGAAGGCTAACAAAGCTCTAACTGCAGTAGTTTACCTAATGAAGGGTTGATTGGCTAGTATTAGCCAATAAAAAATGCATAGGTGGGGCAAGAGGGCAGGAGGTGGAATGATAGAGCAGGATGGAGGGGGAAATTTGAGTGAACATGGAGGAGGAAAAGAGTAAGGATGTTCCTCTTATAACTTTCTTGGGTAACTGGGTACCAATGAGAAGGAAGGAGGAATAAACGGATGCTCCTCCTTCAGTGCTATTGCAATGGTGGCAGCTCTAAAAAAGAAGTATCTGTTGATTCCAATTATTCATCAGCCAAAATCTCTGGATAATTTCATTATGATTGTGTAGATCAGTGATACCCAAATTGGAAAAGAGGAATGCCCCAAAAATTGGCAGCAATGCGATCTCCACAACTGTGCTGCTGCTGGGCAATCGCACCCCTGACCCCCACCCCCACAAGCACTTACAGGGTTCCCAAAGTCCGAGCAGAACTTTGGGAACCAATGGTGAAGATTATAAAGAGCACAAGTCAGGTACACTGTGTATAAAGGTACATCATGGAATGCTGCAAGACCCACGTAAGGCAAAAGCCAAAGGACTGAATAATAGTTTCCTGACACTATCTTTTTCCTCACCACAAATGTGGAGCCCACTAAAATGGTGCCCCTCATGGTGGCCCAGAAACAACATTATACCTGATGGCACCACTCATATACCGTTCTGCAGATAGCAGTGTTGCTTTCCAGCCCAGATAACATGAGAAATCAAGAGACATCTGGCTGGCTCTATAAAACAATTATTAGTTCCTCAGTCTGAGCAATTCATCCAACTGAGAAGCGACACAGATTTAATTGTGCTGCGCTCCATAGAGAACTGCATTTGCATTATCCAGATATAGGTTGAAGAGACATATACGTATGTTTCGGAGAGTTGAAGAAGGCATGAAAGAACTATTGCATATGATGGGCTTCACTTATTTCTTTTATCCTACTATTATCTCTAATTACATAGGTTTTCAAGATTTTCCAGTGCTTTGAAAACCAGCATAGAGAGATCATAATGAGGCAATGGAAGTGATTATGGGGGATAATGGCTCTGCTGTACCACTTTCAAGTCTCTTAAAAAGGATAGTATCCAGCCTCAGGCAGAGGTATTTCTGAGTGCAGGAATTATCAGTATTTTATTTTCCTTATTCACAGGAGCGTATGATGATATAACATTCTTTTTTAAAAGCAAAGCTGTGTAAAGTTTATGAATGCTATTCATCAGAAATTTCCCTACAAAACTCAAGTTCTCTTACATGCATGAAGATGAAAGCAAGGCCTTACCGTGAGTGGGGTTATTACTAATCTTGGGCATGCGCCCAAGTATTCATAGCCATAAGTATACTGGGATAAAGCCATTCTAGCCACACAGTTATCCAGATCGAGGTCCCAATAGTACCGTAATTGTCTTTGCCAATCAAAATTGTCAACAGAATCCACCTTTACAAATGATATGAAATGATTATTAGATGCTCATTCTAGCAGTGTAATAATCAATCAATAATAATATTTGTAATAATAAATAATCATTGTAATAATAAAAATACTGACATACACAAATATTATTTAAACAGTCAATGTACCTTTTGTTCTACAAGTTCAGTTACAATGTCTCGTGCATGCACATCAATAGTTATGAGTGCTGTTATGATGTTTCTGTGCAGTTTAGGAAGAATCCCACGGACTAATGAAGCCAATGCATTTAATCTCTATGAAATGGGAAGAAATATATGTTACAAATAAATATCTCCCTACTTTACTCAACATAGTATCCGCAGATCTGGCTCAACATGGGTCCCCTGGACTTGCCCCCAGGGCTGGCCATAAGCCAATGTGACCTATGTCATCACACTGGGCCCCACACTTTGGGGGGGCACACTTTTGGGGGGGGCCCACACCAGCACAGTAAGCAGGTCGCCTGCTGCAGCAGCCGGGATCTCTGCAGGCTGTAAGTCAGTGGGAAAAGAAAAGCAGCTTTGCCTTGGGTCCTCCCGGCTGCCTCTGCCTCCAAATGGCCCAAAATGGGTCTACTGGATGAAGTTGGTGGTGATGTCATCATATCACCACCAACTATTTCCAGGTGCCATGCTTTGTAAATGGCACAAGTGCTCTTCTTGGTGAACAGGGTACCCTGCAGAGAGTAGAGGGCCCCTTGGGAATGCCCCACATTGGGCCCTGCCACTCCTAGAATTGGCCCTGCTTGGCTCAACCTGAACCCAACGAAGGTGACCGGGGCCTGAGCTACGAGCCACATGCATCTGCCCATGGCCTCTATGGGCTTCAGAATGCCTCACAGAAGCAACTCCCCGCTATTTCTGTTTTTGGAGGAAAAGTTTATGCCTTCAAAAGGAATTGCGGTGACTGTGAAAGTCCCACGCAGCCTCCCTAGCCCTCTGAATGCCTTTTAATGGCACAAAAACATCACTTCTGGTTTTCATCCAAAAACTGGAAGTAGCATTGTTTTGCCTCTACAAGACATTCTGAAGTCTGTGGAGGCCATGGGCAGATGTGTGCAGCCACTGCGGGCTTCACAAAACCCTCTGGAGGCAACAGGAACACAGCTTATCCACAGTTTTCCATTACATATCCAAGGAAGGCCCAGGAACTGATCCAAGGCCCAATCCAATCCCATCCAATTTTTAAAAAACTTCAAACGGTATTCACCTCAAAGTTGACATTTTCAAATTCTGCCAAAGTTTCTAAATGATCATGATCATCTCCTTCTAAGCACTGAGTCAGGTCACGGCACCACATGAGCTGAGATATAGTCAGCACAACCTGTGTAAAGAAAACGTTAACAGCTCAAACACAGAGACATGTTGCGCCTGTCAATGAAAGCAAATTTCAGCAACTGTGCTTATTACACAAACTTTTCAATGGGGTGTGTTCAGGAGGTCTTACCAATGGATTTTGGTTGGGTTTACCACCTCTTATTGGTTACTAATTTTTAGTTTGGTATAAATTGATGTAACTGTAACAAACACATAAGAGCTCAAAGCAGTAAAAAAAATATATCTACCTGAGAAGGATGCCCAGCAACAACCCAATCTACTCTCTCTTTGGTCTGATAATCAGCAATGGCAGCTTTGCTCAGGCGTCTCAGGGAACCAAACATTGCTTCTTCAACTTTACCAAGCCAGTCTTCAACATTTCCTCTGGCCTTAAGTCCTTTTCCTAAGCCAACCTACAAAGGCAAGTCTTATATTTATTATGAGAGAATCATTTAACACCCCCCCCCCCAAGATTAACTAAAATGCTGGCCTATTTCAGGTGTGTTTGAGAGGCTTGCTGGTGAAATCATGCCATCTCTGAGAAAGGCAGTTACAGTGGTGCAAGTAACTTTTCTCCTGGGTCCTGCTGGGCAGGATTCCATTAGGATATCACCCAGTCACATGATGTTCCAGCACTCTTAGCAATAAGAAGGTGGGCCCTGATGGGCACCCTGATGTGCCCAAGATGGCACCTGGGAACTTCTGTTCACCCAGCAAAGAAGTGGTGTTGCACTACGGCAGTCACCAGTCTCAGAAGTTGCTTCTCATTCTTGTTTAATTTCAAGCATTAATTTCAAGAATTAAGCAAGAGGAAGCAATAAAGCTCCCAAATCTCCCTATTGAAAAATAGGTGATTTGTGTGGGCCACCCCACAAAAACCTCAAAACACATTTTTGACATTATTTTAACAGACAATAGAAATAGGGCTGTGTTTTCAGATGAGCTCTAAACAAATGTTGCAGAATGCACATTTTCCTGGAATTATGGGAGATTCTGTTCTGTTCCCAAACTCAACAGAAACTTCGGGAAAGGAAGTGAGTGTTTCAATTGACAGTAATGCCTCTCTAGGAAACCAGACTCTTTAATCCTTGGACTACCTAGAAAACGAATCATTTTGGAGCTTATATGTCCCTTTGCAATTTATAGTTCTTAAATTCCAAACTTTTGTAAAGTTGAGTCCAGTGAATAACCAGAAACTCCCATTTTGCCTGCAATTCTATTGACACAGGACTGGGGACATCAGAAATAAAGCACATGACTTGCTTACCCTCTCCCCTTCAGGTGACAGCATTGCTAAAATATCATTAGTGAGAACCTTTTCTTCTCCCTCAGCTGGCGCCATATAGGCAAATTCTAGTTTAGAGATTGAATCAAAGCATTTTCTTAAGTGAGGCTGAACAGCCTGAGGATTGCGAGTCTGAGCCAAAATCTCCAACAGCTCATCATTTGATAAAAAGTAAAATCTGTTTGTAGATAAAATTGAAAGTGTTAAAATGCAACTTTAAAAAAGTATTTTCATACACTTAATTTCAGTATTTTACATAGCGCTGAAATGATAATTTTAATTAATATAAATTAATAATTTTAATTAATAATTAAAAATAGGTAAGTCTCATCTCTTTCAAAGGAACAATTACATAAATGCATATAAGACTGAGGCGGGAGAGGGTGGAAACTGTAGACCTCTCCTTGCATAAGAAAAAATGCTTTTCTGCTCATGCTATATACCTCCTAGATCCCAGTCCTATCCAGTGTGCTAGATACAAGGTTTCTGACATAGCATCTGCTGTATCCAGCATACTATCTGAGAACCTGGTCTTCCCAGTATGGCCCTGTATGGGGCTCCTCAGATCTATACCAACTCTTTTGCTGGCAAAGCTCAGAAGATCCTGCTGGGATGATATCTGACCTGGGATGGGGATTCAGCAGTCACAGCTGCCACCATGAGCCACCCCCACCCACTGCTGGTGGTGTGCAGATCTCCAGGTGTTGCATCAGTGGCAGCACTGCACAATCGTGAGGGAGAAGCTGTTGTACCACTGGGGCCCTTGTGCTGGTGCACCTTGAAGTACAGGTACCTTGCACAACAGGCCCACAGGACTGGGCTGTAAGTCTATACCATATACTGTAGATGGCTTCATTATGTTACTGATTCATAACTAACCTGGGGAAAATAACTCTTTTGGACTCTAAATAAGCCTCCAGACATTTCTGAATTTGATCAAGAAGTGCATTGTTATTCTGGAAGGTCTCCAATAGACCTGTTAGAGAAACAAAAAATCATCAACTTGCATAGAGAAAACAAAAAAGGACATGTATGCAGTGATGTCCCGGGTGTGTGTGTGTGTGTGTAAGTTTTGCAAGGAGACTTACCTTACTGTGTAAATGCTCCTCTCCCTTGCCCTCTTAGTCAGTCCTCACACAGAAAGCAATGACTCTGCGTTTCCTACTGGCTGTGACAGTGAGGGAGGGGAGCCATTTACACAGCAAGGTAAGGCTGTCTGCAAAACTTAGTACCCCAACCCCCCAGGGACGCTACTGCATGTATGTTCTAAGTCGGGGGTCAGCAACCTGCGGCTCCGGAGCCGCATGCGGCTCTTTCAGCCGTCTGCTGTGGCTCCAGAGTCTGGGTGAAAGTGGCAAAGGGGGTGACAGAGTGGAGGAGGAGGCGGCGGTGGTGGGTGGAGCTTCCCCAGGGGCGTCGTGTTGGCTCTGGTCGCCATAAGGCTGCTGAGATGATGGCGGCCGAGGCGGCTTCGCAAACCTTCCGGCGCGGATTGGTCGGGAAAGGCCGGGTACCCGCTGCCGCCGCCGGGGCTCGTTATGCAGGGCCCGCTGCCCCCACACAGGCACAGTCGCAGCCTGCCATCCCCAGCCTCATGGCAGCTGCCACCTTCCCGTTTGCAGCCCTCCCGCTGCCGCCGCCACCCCCTCCGCTGCCGCCTCCTCTGCCCCCGCAGCAGCCCCAGCCGCTGCCTCAGCAGCAGCCGCTGCAGGCCCCGCCGCAGGCCTACCAGTACGCACAGTACCACTTCCCCCCGCCGCCACCGCTGCCCCAGCAGCGGCAGCAGCAGCCGCTTCAGATGGGCCACAAGCAGCAGCAGCAGCTCCTCCACCTCCACCTGCAGGACGACGGAGGGGTCGGCAGCCAAGGCAAGGTGTGAGATTTTTTTTCTTTAGCCAGTGTTGATGTTGCTCACATGTATCACTTGTCCTTCCTCCAAGGAGTCCAGTGTGGCATTCAAGGGTCTCCCTTATTATTTTACAGCTCAATCCTAATTTGCACAGGAGCAAACAGGCCAGCAGCCTTTCTCTGCATTCAAGTGCAGGTTAAGAATGCACTGGTGCGCTAGATTGTTCCCCTTGCCCCAGAGTCAGCCCCAGCTGGGCCAATGGGACTCCTCTGTAGCAGTTCATTCATTTCAAAAACGCAACACACTATAGTTTTTTTATACACAGCATAAAGGTAAAAAAAACCCCTTTTGACATTTAAAATGAAGATAACACTGCATATATAGTTTTTTAGATGTATGTCAAAAGGGTTTTGTGGCTCCAAGGTTTTCTTTTCTCCGGAAAACGGGTCCAATTGGCTCTTTGAGTGTTTAAGGTTGCCTACCCCTGTTCTAAGTTGAAAAAAGAAGGGAAAAATATGGCTTACAACACAATGCAAAGTTTCAGTAGTATGTTCAAAATCTTTCCATTAACTTAGACTAAACATTCTTAAACGTAGCTACACTCAGAATTCTCTGCATCAGTGCCTCATCAAGTTGATTTGGATAAACACAGCGATTTCTAATTCAACAATACATGAGTACATGATGTGCCCAAAATCATAACACTATATACGTGGCTTTAACCTGTTCATAGTCCGAGTACAGTAGGAATGCAGACTTATTACATAATTGAGGGAGGATCAGTTAGAAAGTAAGGAGAAAAATACGTACTGAGAAAAGTAAAAACGTAGAGAAAAAAATCTCTCTCACATGCAAACAAAATGTCTCAGATTCATCTGCATTTTTAATTTCAATTTGACAGTAATTATTACTGGGAAAAACCAGAAGTGCCTTTCCTAGGCCTCTAAGATACTCCCTCAAGGCAATGTGCCCTCCTTAGCCACACCACTGTAGTAATCGTGTATTGTTTCATATATTTTTCAATAAATGTAGTGGCAGCCCATATAGAACAATTCCCCCTCTACCTAATTCCCCCTCAATGGGAGTGGGAATGACTGGCTGGTAGGCCGGCAAAGAAGCAGGAGAAAGGGCAATGAATGCCCAGAGTTAGGAAGGGGGAAGGGAGGTACCCCCTCAACACACTGTCCTTTAGTTTAAAGAACTCCATGTGCAGCCCCCCCTCGATATGGTGCCTGTTTGAAACACTTCAAACAGAAGCTGGGCAAAGGAGAGGCTGCAAAGGAGAGGTGAATTGGCTGCGGGGGGGGCAGAGAGGCATTCCACCCCCCTCTTTTCTCTTCTTCTCAGTTATCTGTGCCCAATCACTCTCGCGCTTTCGCAGTGCTTCTCTTTGAAATGAACATGAGCAGCACCCACTGGGAAGTACACACTGCTCCTGTTCATTTCCACTTCTGCTTGGAAGGAGAAGGGTGTGGAGAAGAGAGGTTGTGCATTTCACTCCAGTAAGTAAAGGGAAAGGAAGAGAGGTGGGCTCCAGATCAACCAGCAGAGAGGGTCATTGGAAATAACACACATAATAATACATGCTACTCAGCAAAATGTAAGAGGAGTCTGAAAACTATGTGTGTGTGCGTGCGTGCGCGCGCGCACGTGCGCGTGCACACATATTAATATTATTTATATTATATATTATTTTTAGACATATTAATACCAGGTTGAGTAGCTGCTCGGAGGGCATTAGGAAGACGATTAACTTTTCTCATAGCTTCTTTCCAAGACTTGTCTACTTGCAAGAACATCTTTGCTTCTGCAGGCAGCTGTCTTTGAATATCAGGAGCACTGAAAATACTTTCCAAGTACAGCCAGTTTCTCTGACATGTTAACCATTCATCCTAGAAAATAAAGAAAAATAGTTTTATACTGGAAAAGCAAAACAAATACTAAAGGAAAGCCAAACTGACATTGTTGTTTATTCCTGTGATCTTCAAGCGAAGATGTCTTAAATACAGTCTTAAAAATACTGTTGTGTGAAAATTGAATAAAAGTAACACATGAGGACTGCTATAGACCAGAGGCGGCTCCCGGGAGGGTTTGGGACCATATGTTTGCAAGGGGTGGGGGCAGCGCCAGCACTTATGTGACTGCACTTGCACTGGGGGAAAGGGGCTTTTTTTCCATATTTAGCAGAGGTTTGCTCTGACCTGTGGCAGGTGCAGGGAGCTGAAATCCAGAAGTGGTTGCAATTGCAATCTGAATTTCTGAGGTGCAGGGAGGCCTGCAGAGGTGTCCACAGGCTCGCCGTACTGCCCAGAGGGCCAAAGTGACCCTGGTAAGAGGCCTGGAAAAAGCCTCTTTTCCCCAGTGCCAATGTGATTGTGGGAGTGCTGCCACAGCTATAAATGTTGTCCCATCCCTTAAGGGCGCAAGGACTGGGCTTCCCAGGCTGGGTTGTCATGACATCCCAGTTTGAGAACCTCTGCATTAGAACTTGGAGGTGTTTTTTTTCTTATCCAAGGATAATCACAGTACCTGCTGTGCAGTTCATTATAAGTAAGTTTAGCATGGTAAACCACAAGCATTTCTAACATTAAAAATAACACACTTCTTTTTAGTCTGTCCCCAATAAGTTATAGTTCGAAAGATTTTCCATTTTATAGCAAACACAGTAAATTATATCTTTCAAGCATAAGAGATCAACTGTCCTGTTGTAGTCTGCTTCACTTTATTCTCATTTTCACATAATGAACACCTTATCTAGCCCTTTGTCACCCATTATGCTCTGCATATATCATACAACATCTATTTAAATATGCACACTCTTATCTCTATATGCCAATAGCGAACCCAGATGATGGGCAGTCCAATCCTGAGCTGCCCAGCTCCTGTAGGGCCCTGGCAAAGTAGCCGTGGAGCCTCGAGAGCCCTGTGCTGGGCTGCCTAGCCCAAAGTAGGCCACAGGATCTAGTGGTGGAAGCCATGGCCAGGTCCCACAGTCCATGCAGGCCCATTCGTCCCTTCACCCATCAAGATGGGCCCCCAGCCCAAATGCACTTCCCAGATGGCAAGACAACAGCACTCCTTCCACACACTGTGCTGTAAACATACTTTACAGCACATTCATGACACTTTTAGCTGGCATAAAAGGGTAAAAGGCTGGAGGATTGGGCGCTCAGTGCCTATCAGTCAGTGAGCAAAATGGGGCCACTCACAGTCAAGCTAGTGGTTTCTACATACTATCAGGACTCCCTCGGAATGCAGAAATCGATTGTAATGCAGATTGCAGAATGCAGATTGTATACAGTAGTGTAAATAATGGGAGAAAGAACCAGACTCAGCATCCTCAATAATTCTAAAGAACCACAGCATGTTGAGGTGACAGTTAAAAAGCAGCAGCAGCAGCAGCAGAACACAGGAAGAAGGCTGGGAAGGGAAATTTGCCTGATAAGCCAATTAGGCATAAGGCTGGAGATACGCAACACTTTGTTGCAGATACTTTAAAATCCTAAAAAACTTAACAGAGCGCAATCCTAAAAGTGCTCTAGGTTGGCACAAGTTGTTTCTGCTGGCCTTTGTGTGTGGCAAATGCACCATAAAGCACATCTGCACCACTCAACAAGACAGGGAGGACAGTGCACAGACGTCCTGGACCAGGACCCAGTCCCACAATGACCAGGTAAGTCCGGCATATGGAGGCCAATGCAGAGGCTTGGGGAGGGCAGAGAGAGGGCAAGGGGGAATGGGGCAGTGGCAGATAGGGATGGGTGGGACCATGAGCAGCCCGGCCCAGAGAGTGGAGATAGGATTTGGCACTTGGGCCATATCCTAACTTCCATTCCCATCCTGGTTGGCCCTAATCCAGGCCACTCAAAAGTTGCACCAGCAATTTCGCTGACGCAACTCTGAAAGCCCCGTTTAGGCCACTGCATGTTACCCGGGGCAAGGGAATGTAATGTGATGCAGACAGTTCCGACCCCAGGCTGGATATGGGACTGGCATGTTGGTCTGCCTATTCCAGCTCAGGGTTAGGATTGCACTCTTAGTTCTCTTCTATAGCAGTGTTATTCAAACTGTCGGTCGGGACCCACTTGGTGGGTCGTGACCTAATGTCAGGTGGATCGAGGAAAGCTGAGAGCAGCCATCTTGGAAGCTGCAGATCTTAGTCTTGCTATAGTCATTTTGTGAATGTTAACAGCTTGAATTTTCAAGAGAGGTTTTTTTTAAAATTGTTTTTAGTTCAGTGCTTTTACATATTTTATCCTAAACCTTCTTTTTGTCAGGGATGTTTCATGGTTGTGCAGTTGCTACAGTCCAAGAATGCTAGTTTGCATTCCAGGAGTGTCATTTGATTATGCCGAGCTCCAGCCCCATAGCTGGATGCTCGCTGATTG
>JAJKFI010000089.1:5184236-5211627 GCA_029204185.1 Lerista edwardsae
TACGCATCTGTCTCTTGTGGCGTCATTGGGGGGTGCACAGCTAATGTCACAATTATGGCACTTTCTGCTTGATTATGTCACTTCTGGCCATGACCTCACTTCCACTAGGTCCCACCATGAGCGCCATTCTAAAAAGTGGGTCCCAGTGCAAAATGTTTAAGAACCACTGTTCCATAACTTGCCTTTCCATCCAAAATTAGGCACTCAAGGAGGGTTGTAATACAGTATAATACAACAAAACATGATAAACAATTTCAACCTTCCCCTCCCCCGCAAAAAGACCCTAAAACCCCACTATTCACAGTTCCTTTAGTATCTCTTTTTTGAGTGCCACAAAGTAACTCAAAAATTAAGTATAGCCCTTAATTAATTGAAGTGGGGTGATTTTTTCCTGAGATACATTATTTTGCACTTACCAATGCTGAACTGCAGTTTCCACATGAATATTAACTTTAAATAGCACTTTGAGACCATTTTGTAGCGTTTCATATAACTTAAATAATTTAATATTCTATGTAAATATTGCCAGTGCCCTACTTACACTCCTCTCCAGGTCATTACTGGATAAATGAAAAAAAAAATCAGTCTGGAAAAAGTTAAAACACTATTCTGAAACTGAATTCTGATTTTTCCAAATAAAAGCTTGGAAATAAATAATATAATGATGTTCAATTGATGATAATATTCAATTAAAGTACAGTAAGACATGGAATTCACAGCCTGATCCTCAGCTGGTTCTCGCCTGCAGAGCAGGCACATACAGAGTTGCAAATTTGCTACAAAGCAGTGCCTGCAAACCAGGATAAGTGAACCTCTAGGGAGGTTGAGAGAGGGTGGAAAAGGGGAGGGGAGGGTGGCGCAAGGGGCTGCTCAGGCCTGGGAAGGGGGTGGGAATGACACCAGAAGTTGTAGCCACATTCTATTCCCTCTTCTGCCTCTTGAAGGTCTCCTAGTTTCTGGACCAACGTTGAACTGTTGCAGATCTAAGCAGACCTATAGAGGATGCCAGGACGCAACACGGGGTAAGAGAACCAGTTCCCTTACCCCAAGGAAACCTTTGGCTGCCTCTCTGCCCTGTGGGATACAGGAGTGGGTGTTTCATTGCTGCTGTACCATGGGAAAGGTAGCCCGGTTAGTTAGATTAACATCCATGATATATTTTCTAGGGCTGTCAAATTATTAAGTCTAGAAAGTCCATACGGGTGGACTTAACTGATCATCAAGAACACCTCTTGCCTTAAGTCACATGACTATCACATAGTTAATGCTTAAGCTATCTTTCAAAGATTAAAGGCACTCCTTCCTAGACTGAAAATGCCATTCTGCAGGGCAGTAGCCCAGTGGTCAAGCACAAATTGCCTGCAGAAGGATCCAGGTTCAGGGTGCAATCCTAACCAACTTTCCAGCACTGGGGCAAGGATGATGCAGCTCCAAGGTGAGAGAACAAACATTCCCTTGCCTTGAGGAGGCTTCCAGGAATACTATTTCATTGCAGGATGCAGCACATGTCCCACAGGCACAGCTATGTCAGTGCTAGAAAGTTGGTTAGGATTGCACCCTCTATCTCTGGCATCTCCAGGGAAGGCTAGGAGAGACTCTTGTCTGAACCCCTGCAGAGTCAATGTAGACAAGTACTGACCAAGATGGAGCAATGGCTCAATACAGTATCAGGCAATGTCATACTATTATATTTATATACTGCCTTATACTAGCTGACATGTTTACCGATTGTTCCAGAAGTACAATAAAAGTATCTTGATGTTTTTCATTCTTCTTCTTAACATTAAATGGAAAGACTATACAAGCTACTCTTGCAGCTTCTCACTGTATACTGCTGCCAACTTACACCAATCTGCAACCACCATGCAGTGATAGGTCCAAAGGTTTATGCAGAACTTACATAACATTTTCAAAGTTACTTGCCTTTTAAGGCGGACATCTAATGTGATATGAAAACTTCTGTAATGTGATACTCACCAATGTCTGACTGAACAAAGACAGCTGCTTTTGCCATTCATCTACTCTTGTCTTTAGAGGGCCTACGTATCGCGAAGAGGCTATTGTTGCTATATTAATGGTACTGTCATCCAGAATGACCTTGAAGAAAATGTTGAACACTGTTCTGATTTTTTTCCCCAAAACATTGAAAATAAATCTTTATAATGATTGATATAGTGATTCATAATAAATATTATAATGATTTTCAAAATACAGTAAAATGTGAAGCCTTAGTTAGGCAGATTTTGATATCTTTTCTAGGATAGTAAACAACTTAATTCATTGATCACTAGCCTTTAATCCTTTCATCACTTGTTCAATTATTTCTGCACCCCACAAATTCCTATTGTGGCAGGTCGCCCCTAGAAGTTGTTTGGGCTGGAGTGAGCCACATGTTACAGCAACAGCAGCAAATAGAATAGGGCTGCAATCCTATGCACATTTACCTGGGAGCAAGTCCCACTGAGCAGAGTGGGGATTTACTTCTGACTGAACTTGTCTAGGATTGCACCGCATAGCTGATAAAATTGATATTGCAAAATGATGCCATAGTTCAAAACATTAAATTAAAAAGGCAAACCAAAGTGGGAATGTACAGGTTTTGAAAATGATCATAATTGAATATAGACCATCAAGAGAATTATACAAATGTAAGGGTTTAGTTACCAATTTTCATTTTTCCTAACCTGAATGTCATCAGTGCCACCAAGAATAAAAACATCTTTTGAATCACGGTGAGGAAGAACAATGAATTCAATTGTTTTCCAAGAATCTTCAACCTGGTGAGAAAAAGACTTTTACAGCAACATGCATTGTTGATATTTGACTGTTGAAATTGGCATTTGATAAACTAAATTCTTTGTAAATAATCTTATAAATTATATGTATTTATTTACAGTATTTTATATTGCTTTTCTCTCTGAAGGGACCCAAGGTGACGTACAAAAACAGATGCGTAATATCACAATTAAAAAGCTAATTATAAAATAACCAAAAGTCATTGAATCAGGTGGAGAGATAGAACTGATACTGATGACACCCCACTCCTAATCCCCAAATGACCTCTCCCAGTGGTTTCATGTACATGTTAAATAGCATGGGGGGACAGGAGACTCCCTAAGGCACCCTGCACTTCAAGGGCCAGGGTGTCAAACAGGCATCCCCCAGTTTTTGTTGTTATATCAACAGCTGCATTTCTATACACACATTCCTGGGAGTAAGCATCATTGACCAAAACTGGACTTACTTCTGAGAAGACATGCATAAGCTTGCACTGCCAGAAATCTACTACAGAAAGGAAAACTATATATAAAATCATTTCCAGTTTTTGATGGAAAACAGGAAGTGGGTTTTTTTTTACTGTCTGTGCATTTTTTACTGAGGCATGGGGAGCCCTGAGGAGGTATCTGTGGGGCTCCCCATACCCCCCACTCCGGTAGGCTGGCATTCCCTTAGGGAAGTAGAAAAAAGCCCCTTCACCACCACCCCAGCAGTAGCATGGTCCTGGGGGTCCTGCAGCTATATAGCCCCTTCCTGGCACAAACTTACAGTGCTTCCCACTCCCTTTTTGAAATTCAAAGGTAAGAAAAATTCTATTTTTTCCATTTTTATATGGAATTTTAATTCTACTACTATAGTTTTAGAGATTTGAGCATATTATTTTGTCTACCAAAGGAAGGAAAAAAAACACTCAATGAGTACCAGTTCTTAAACAACATTTAAGCTTCTTCATTGGTAAGTTACCATGTGCAGCAAATCAGGAATCACCATCACCTCTTCCATGTGCCAAATTTTTAAAGTGCAATTGTGCTCTTCCTCTTTCACAGAGAATGTGAAAGTTCTCTGAGGCACAA
Organism: Lerista edwardsae; assembly: GCA_029204185.1. Lineage (NCBI taxonomy): Eukaryota > Metazoa > Chordata > Lepidosauria > Squamata > Scincidae > Lerista > Lerista edwardsae. Next base: position 5,188,088 of record JAJKFI010000089.1, read on the forward strand.
ATAACTCTGAAGGTGAGGGGGTGAAGCCGCAGTACACAGGAGGCTCCTGCAAAACTTTGCATTCCCCCCCCCCGCCGTAGGAATGTCACTGTACAACCTTATCCTATGCATTTCTATCATGTCTGTATGTCTTCGGATTTAGAATTGCCAAATCAATATGGTAAATACAAGCAATTTCTTGACTATTAGTTAAAGCTAAAAGTACTTAAAAACATGTATAAGTTGTGACCTATACCTTTTTGAGAATTGTCTCCAAAGATGCTTCTCCTGAAGCTTGTCCAGAAACATCTTGAATTTCCTGAGCATATTCGAAAGCATTGATCTCAATGAGTCTCTCCAAGGTTAATGGATTTTCCATGTCTACTAATGTTGCACCAACTATTTGTTCCAACATTACCCAGTGTCTGGGTTTCAAAAAAGGATTCCTTAGGTCTGTGATAACAGGAAGCTGCAAGAGGAAAATACATACAATTTTAGACTGACTTGAATTTTTTTTTGTCCTCTTAAAACGATATTGTTGATTAGGAAAATCCACAAACTTTCATTTGTACATTTTCATACCGCCACCTCCAACAACATCAACAGCCTACTACTGCTACTGGCTACCCATGAGAACACATGTAAGTTGACACAAGGGGCAGGGAGGAGGAACAGAGTTTTTTCTAGATGGGGAGGGTGGGAGGTAGAATAGGGAGAGAGCGGGTGGTTCCTGGTGGCATCCCCATGGCCTCTCCCTTTTTCTCCTAGGATTTACCCCAGCAAAATACCTGACATAGGAAGCCCATTGGGGAAGCAGAGGCTACCCAAGGTAAGGGAACAAACTGCCCCCCATCTCAGGTTGCAGCATGGGCCTTGTTGGTGCATTAATTTTTTACTTATAATCGGTATATACAATAGTGTACAATATTCACTATACACTGACTATTCATCAATCTTCTTATACTGGTGGTAAATTTTCTGATCTTGATTAGTATATTGCACTAGCTTACAGGCTCCTACCCCAAGGGGCTTACAATCTAGTTAAAAACATACAGGACACAGCAGAGGAAGGAACTGGGAAACACAGGTAAATGGGAAACCTATGAAATAGTTTCAGTTACAAGGAATCTTAGGGCCCATTTCTAAAGAGCCCAGTGCTGGTGGTACACTCATACTGCTGGTGCTAGCAATGCAGCATTGGGAACAAGACCAGTGCCAATTGGTGCTGGGCCTCAGCACTGAGAAGATGCATCAAAAGAGGAGCCAGCGGTGTCTTCACCAGCCAGCAGAGTGGCTTTGGGGGGAAGGATCTGCACAGAAGGAGGTGGGTCAGAGGGAGAACCGGGCCCAGGAGGGGACAGAGATAGCAGCAGAGTCTGCTGCCAAATCCAATACCCCCTCCTGAGCTGTGGAGTCCCACATGGACCTCTTTGATTCTGATAAACAGTGGGTGCAGATCCAAGGAGACCCACTGGGGCTTTATCCAGCTCTGGCAGCTCCCCCAGCCCCATAGGATACATTTCAGTATCCATTTCAGTGCCACTGCACCTCTGGGCACTGCCAGGGCATAGGATTGGTCTGTTAGTAAGGTGTTGTACTAAAGGCTTCATGAAACTGAAGGAAATACACAAGGAAGTATCACACATGTTCTGAGAGGCAGTTCCAAGTATAAGGAAGGAGAAAACATGAGTCATCTGGGAGAAAAAGAGGTCTTTGGGTGGTTGTGGGTGGTGAGAATGGAAGAGTAAAGATCACAGACAAGAGTGTAATAATGGAATATAAGAGATGATGCACTGGTTTCCCACCTGGGGGTTGGGTGCCAATTTTCAGGGGAGTGTGGAGAGCTAGGCACCGCCATTGTGAAAAGCTGGGAGACAAAACTACTTGATAGCTTCAGAACTACCTACCAATAGGACAACAGGAAGTTTGACAAATCTATGGCAGTCAGCTTCTCCTGTTTAAATCCTGTCTCTGCCATTAAACAAATGGGCAGCTTCAGGCAAACTGCTCCCTCTGAGCCTCCACTCCCAGATGCAGTATGAACATATAATAATACTGGCCTCCACAGCTGTTCAATATCTCCCTCTCCTCCACACTCTACCCCCCAGTCCAACCCTTCCCATCCCTCCACTTTGTTGCTCTGTGAGATTGAGTGGCAAATCTGGATTTCTAAACCGCCACTCCTCAGCTGCAATATATAAACCCAAATAAATAAAAATATAAAAAGAAAAAATTATTGACAATTTTTATTAATCTGATATATTTTATAGGTGTGATTTATTTAAAAAAATACATCACTTCCTGTTTAATGGCACCACTTCCTGCCTAATGACATTACTTCCAGCCTTAGTATAGGTCTTGAGGGTGGGTGGGCTGCCAGGCTGCTGTACCTAAAAAGTCGGTTCCAGTGCTAAAAAGGCTGGAAACCACTGAACTAATGTAAGAACAATGAGGTGGAGGTTGCAGTGGTTAAAGCAAGAGGTGACCAAGGTATGAACTAGAGCTTCTATTGATTGGGCAGAGGTGAATAGCCACATTCTTGCAAAAGTAAAGGGAGGAATTACATGAACTGATAACAGAATCTGGGGAATAAAAGTGAAAGAGGAGTCAAAAATAAAGGCAAAATGTACTTTTTCAAACTTGTTGGGTCCTTCAGGTTTTTTTAAATTTACTGGGTTATGTGAGGCCCAGCCTCCCCTGCCTGCACGTCTTTGTTATAAATTGAGTTTTTTTTCCCTTGCAACATATCAGAAAATCAGTTTCAGGTAGTCATTTGTACCTTTTCTTTCATTCTCTCCACTTTTTCCTTGAGCCTTGGAACAACACTATTAGGAGGCAAACCTTTTTCCAACTGATGCACAAATTTAGCATACTTAGAAACTTGGGTATTAAACAGTTCTGGATCCAAGCTATCAAATCTACACTGTAGGGAAACAAGCACACACAAAAAGGCTTAATTAGAAAGGTGAAGTTTTAGTCAATTAGTTTATTTAGTAATTTTAACCTGTGGATATCTATTGTGCTTTATGAATACAAGTAGGAAAACAAAATCCATACTTCTAAAGAACTGCTAGTTTCATACATAATTATTTTACATTGGCAGATGCTCTGAATTAATAATCCAGGATTTAAATCAGATAATGATTAATAAACAAGATACTTTAGATCAAATTGATAAATTAAATATAAATAAGTCACCAGGCCCAGATGGCATCCCCCCAAGAGTTATGAAGGAATTAAAGAATGAAGTTGCTGACCTCTTAACTAAAGTATGCAACTTGTCCCTTCAAACAGCCACAGTGCCAGAGGATTGGAGAATAGCCAATGTCACACCAATCTTTTAAAAAAGAAGAATGGGGGACCCTAGAAACTACAGGCCAGTCAGCCTAACGTCTGTTCCAGGTAAGATGATGGAAAGCCTAATCAAAGATAAAATCCTAAAACACGTAGAGGAACAAGTGTTGCTGAAGGAAAGTCAGCATGGCTTCTGTAAGGGTAAGTCCTGCCTCATAAACCTTTTAGAATTCTTTGAAAAGGTCAACAGGAACGTGGATGTGGGTGAACCTGTGGATATCATATATCTGGATTTTCAGAAGGCGTTTGACACAGTTCCCCACCAAAGGCTGCTGAGGAAACTTCACAGTCAGGAAATAAGAGGGCAGGTCCTTTTATGGATTCAGAATTGGTTGAGGGCCAGGAGGCAGAGAGTGGGTCAATGGGAAATTTTCACAATGGGGAGAGGTGAAAAGTGGAGTGCCCCAAGGATCTGTCTTGGGGCCGGTGCTTTTCAACTTGTTCATAAATGACCTGGAGACTGGCATAAGTATGCAAGGCAAATCCATCACCTTTCTGTTGCCAAAGCACAAAGTGGAAAGAAGATCTATCCATTGGGTAAAAGTAGACGGTGTCTCTGTGAGGGATTTCCCCTCCCCAAACTATTCTCAGACCTTACATCGAAAATCTTGGTATGCATAAAAAAAGATGGTCTTAATATATGCAGTATGAATAAGTGAAAATCTGTATAACAAAAGTACTTATAAAAAGGGAAAAGTGTATAAGTGCACAATCTAACCAACTTTCCAGCACTGGGTTAAGGGCAATGAAGCTCCAAGGGAACAAATATTCCCTTACCTTTAGGAGTCATCCGTGATTACTACTCCACTGCATAATGCAGAACATGCCCCATTGGCACTGCTATTTCAGTGCTGGAAAATTGGTTAGGATTGCACCCTAAAATAACTTAAACCATAAACCATACCAATAAAAATATAAAAGCAGCAGTATAAAAATAACACAAATACAAAATTTAATAACAAATATAAAACACACAAATATGAATTTTAATTATGGTATAAAATATAATTACAATACAAGGTCTCCTTATTTGATCATGCAGAGAACAATGCATATAATTTACCTCCAGCCAAGTTTCCTGAAGGACGTCCCATTCACAAAGAGAATCCCATAACAACTGCTTGAGTTTTAGTTCTGCACAAACTTCCTCCAGAGCTTCAAATTTTGTTACTTCCACCTTTTAAACAAGAATTAAAATAATCTTATGTTCTAAAACTGTACATTATTAAATTAAACTATGCATGCTGTTTAAGAAAACATCAAACTAACAGCTCGAACTTTCCCAAATTTACAGTATGCCAATAGAGTGCATGCTGTATTGATGGGAGGGAGGGCAGTTGATCTCATCGGGAAAGTGAATTTTTGCCAGGGAAATCCTCTACTGCTGCCATGGGACTCCTCAGAACTACACTTGCTATTCAGCAGTTGTAAGTCTGAGGCATGTAACGGTGGAGGAATGGGAGATGGATGGAGGTTCAGATATCAGTGCACACAAATGCCGCTAATACCACCTGTGATCCCTTCCGCCTCCATCCCACCAAGGAACACCTTTCTTCCTCTCCCTCCTTGCCCGCACCTACCTTTTCCAACAATGGGCCTTCTGCTGCCAATTGCAGCAGGGCATGCAAAATGGCTGCCGACAGCACGCAATGTGCACCATCAAGGGCCATTTTAAAACAGGGGAACTGTCATAAAATCTTGTACATATCAGCCCAATACTAAGTAGAATTAGGCCATAGCTGAAGAAAAGAGGGGTGGATGAGTTTCTCATATTAATTATCAAAATTGCAATTTCTGTGTCCAATGCGTCCTTAAAAACTTCCAGGAAAGAAATTGGAGGCTTATTGTATATGTCCTGAGTGCAGCTTAGCTACGTATTGTAGATAATAACCAGACGGGTGGGCATCGTCCCTACACATTTGCCTTGCCAAGGACATATCTATATACAAACAGATGGTTGACTGCCCGTCATATTACAAGGAAAATGGGGCCATCCCAAAATTATATAGTGGTCTGTACATTTTGGGGGGGGGGCTGCCTACATACAAAGATACATATGAATGATACATAAATTAAAATAATACAGACAAGGTATTTTCCCCTCCCCATCCCTAGCCTGATAGAGATTGCGCATGATAAGTATGGAATGTTAGGCAGCAGTTTGCAGGGGGCAGAAGAAGAACACTCAGAGTAGAAGAAGGAATTGGGTCCCTGAGCCTTTAACAGCTGGAGGTGAGTATTGGGAAGATGCTTCAGGACATTTTGTCTATACTGAGTTCCAAAGTAGCCGTTAAGATTGCCTGTTATGAACTGGTCATTTTGTGGTCTGTCAGTAATTAACAGCAGGAATGTTGTTGTTATTAATGACGATGATGATGTTGTTCATAATATTAACAACTGTTCATTTTGGAGGTCAAATTACTCACCAGAAGGATGGGCCACTTCTGGGTCACGCCAGGCCAGCAAAATACTAGCCTCTGCAGGCCTTAGAATGACCTGCAGAAGCCTCGAAAGGACACTTCCAGTTTTCAGAAGTAAACCGGGATGGCTCTCCTCCAAAATGGCTCTAATTTGGAGCCAAACCAGAGTAAGGATAGGTGGGAGGGCCCAAGTTTGGACCCCACAACTCTGATGTAGGACAAAGCACAACAGAACTGTAGATAATTGCCTTTAGGTGAACTGGCTGCTGTTAATATTACAACAGCAGAAGAGGCCTAGAAGAGGGTGGACCCCTTCTGGGTCATGCCAAGCCAGCGACCCACTCTACTTGCCTCTGTGGGCCTCAGAATGGCCTGCAGAAGTGACTTGCAGTTTTTGGAAAGCATTTCCGATTTGCGTCTGAAAACTGGAAGAGCCCTTTCAAGGCCTTTGCAGGCTATTCTAAGTCTCACAAAGGCCAGAAGAGTGGGTGCCAGCCCAGCACAACCCTCCTAGTAAGTAATTCCTGCATCGTGACCCATCATGAAGGACGAGGTGGGTCACGGCAACAAGAAAATTGAGAAATGCTGTCCTATGTTATTTCATACCACATTACCAAAAAATGTACTAATAAAGCCAGTGATTGCTAACACACCTCATTTAGTTTGAGGAACATCAATGTACCTTTTTTATATGCCTCACCAAACTCTGTTTTGACTTTGGGGAAAAAACAGTTATTGTATACTAGCAGAACTTTTCTCTAGTTCAGTGATGGCGAACCTTTTGGGCTTGGTGTGTCAAAACTCAGGAAAATACTTAACTTGACTCTGCTGGTGTGTCAACCCCCCTCCCAAACAAAAGAGAAACAATTCCTTATATTCATTTATTTAAACAAAAAATACAGTCTAATCATGTGTGGTGCTAGGTATTATATAAAGAAACAAAATAATTACAAAAATGAAAAATGAGTAAAACAAAACTCAGTTTTGTCAGGCATTGGTGAATGCTGGTGTGTCACCTCAAACATTCTGGTGTGTCAGCTTTGACACGTGTGTCATAGGTTCACCATTACTGCTCTAGTTAAAGCTTTCTTTTCCTCATAGTTGTTTGGATCCAACTGTCAGAACTACAAATGGTTGCCCAAAGTACTTCCAATCTGTACTGCATTATTAAGAAGAAAGATGGGCAGCACAATCCTACCCCTCCCCTTGTGGCGATGCTACGTCATAGCGTCGATGTAAGGGGCAGGGTGCCGGCGCATGAGCTCTGAGCAGCACCCCCGTATCGGCGCTCCAGCTCTGAAGTCAATGCTACTCGTAGCATCGGCTTCAGAGTGCCGACAGAGAGCCTCCCTTGCGCCGATGGAAGCTGGTTAGCGCAGGGGAGGCTCTGTCCCAAATCAGGGCAGGGATTGGTGGGAGGGAGGGAGGCGGGACTTGGGCAGGTTTGGGAGGTGGCCATATGGCCACATCCTAAGGCCATCCATGAGGCCCTGATTTGGGCCGCGCGGTCTCCTTGGATCTGTGTTTGCTCTTTAGCGGGCACAGATCCAAGGAGCACATAGGGGAGGCTGGAGCCTCCCCTACATTAAGGAAGTGAACGCTCCCTTGCCGTGGGGGGGGGGGCTCCAGCCTCTTCTATGCAGCGCTGGATATGGTGCTGCCGAGTCGGCCTCACCATTCTGGCACTGCATAGGATTGCGCCCTAAATTATACATTACTCTAAACACATATAATAGATTGGTGTCTGTGTTTTTGTTTTTTTTAAAGAGAGGCCAGGGGTAGGGGGGAGAGGAAGCTGCAAAATAGAGGGAAATTGTGGGGTGAGGTCTTTAGGACTTTGCCCTCACCACAGTTTTGCTCCTGATTTCCCTCCCTCCCTCCCTCCCTCCCTCCCTCCCTCCCTCCCTCCCTCACACACACACACACACACACACACACACACACACACACACACGCTTTGAAGCAGAAAGTAAGCTTTCATTGGCCTCTCTTCTGTTCCTAGTGTGCTCCACCCAGTCCATTTTAAAGAAGCACCTGAGGAGGAAGAAAGTGACAGTGGCAGAAATATGGTGTCAGGGCATGCGTGTACTTCAGCATGCAAAAAACCAGGAGGAGCAGAAAATCTGGTTGACAATTTGGGTGCCACTTCAGTTTGGGCCAGGACTAACCATGTATTATACTTTTGCACAATCATTACAGATGTAGTGACCGGTATACTCTGAGCATCGGGTCCTTCCCAAGGACCTAGGATATTCAGAACTATTTCCTCAATATGTGAGCAGTCCCTAAAAGGGCTGCCTTTTGTAATAGTATAGCTGAGATTTCTGTGATTTTGAGTGCTTTAAGATGTTGCTTAAGTCTCTTTGGGACTGCGTCCAATGCTCCTATTACAATGGTGGCACAATGGCGACCTCTTTTTCCATAGCCGTTCTATTTCAATTTGTAAATCCTTGTATTGTGTGATCTTTTCAAATTCCGTTTCTTCCACTCATGCATCTCCTAGTATTGCTACCTCTATTATTGTCATCTTCTTCTTTTCCTTGTCTATGACAGTCATCATCATCATCATCATCATTTAATGGATTTATACCCCGCCTTTCTGCCCCATACTAGGGTACCCAAGGTGGCCTACAATAAAATAAAATATGTAGACGTCTATAAACACAGTATATATGGAGCTGTAAACAAGTTACCTTAAAGTTCTTTTGGTAGGATTTATACTGAAAAGCACGCTTCTGTAGTTCATCAAGAATTTCTTGCAGCTCTGCTAGAAGTTGTCTCACTCTATCTTGGTCAGCATGAATATCCAAAATTTGAGGATCCTATTTAAAAAATGCAGTTTCTTTTTAAATTTAGACTTATATGAAAAAAAGTATTGAATGTTAATCTATTATGTGTAGTAAGCAATTTGCTCTGCCTAGTGACTCTTTAGTGACTCTAAAGCAAGGTGAGGCCATCCCAACACATGGCTGCTTAACTGCACTGAGATAGGACTGCCCCAATGCCTCTGTTACAGTTTACACTAGGAAGGTGCGGATTAAAGAGAAATTTCCTTTTGTTTTTGCTTTCCCATAAATGTGTCAATGAGCAAGGGTCGTGTCAGTTGCCCCTCATTCCTTGCTCAGTTCAAAATATGGTTGCTGCTAAAACTTATTTGCTGACTAGAGTTGTAAAGATGGTCCCACCAGACTGTACATGCCAAGATTTTATAAAACAAATTTTCCAAATGAAGGAAAAACTGATTCAATGTTTGCACCCCAAAAACCCATGTACTAGATAGAATTTTTGCTTCTGGAAGTGGTTTTCTATCGCATTTTTTTTTACTGTTTTGGAGGCTTTGGAAGCCCTGCAGAGACATTTGGGAGACCAGCACTCCCTTAGGTAAGTTGAAAAAACCTCTCTCCCCCGCAGCAGCAGCATAATCCTGGGGATTGTGTCACTGCCATAGCCCCTCCCCTAGATATACAGTGCTATTAATTCCCTTGTAGGTACACTGCTATCTACCTGGATTAGCAGTGTTCCCTAGCATCTCAAGCACAGATCCTTCCCAGCATGAGTATCTCACATTCTTCTAACTGGAGATACAAGAAACTGAATCTGGAACATTCTGTATACAATGCATGTACTCTACTACTGAGCTATGGCCCTTCATGTACCTTGCTCCCAGTGCACACTCAATAGACAATCACTTGTTATCTATTCATTCAGGTAAACAGAAATTCATACACATAGAAAGATGAAAGGATCTTCCTGCCATCCCAGAAATAGCCTGGTGAGAACTGGTCATGCACCTCTAACAGTCAAGGAAAGCTGAAGGAGGCAGTTGCTTTCTTTTACCACAGCAGTATTCCAGGGTGAGGCAGAGGGAGATGGAAACTGGCTTGGTTGAGCCTTCAACAGGTTGTAGAAACCTGGAAGTGGGCAATTTAGGGTTCTATTCAGGAGATATAACATTTTGATGCTGATCCCACTTGTACAACAATAATAGAAATACATAATGATATTTCATAACATAAAAACCAAGTTATCTCTATACCTCAGCTTGGCGTTTCACAATTTTAACTTCTTCATTTAAGTCATGAACATCTATGTCTAAAAGCTGACAGAATCTAGCAATGGTGGCATCTCTTTCACCCACAGATTTGTCAATTGCATTGCGAACAGCAACAATGGATGGTTTCAGAGTTGCAAACAAAGCAAAATCCTCAGGAGGAGCGGGTACAGCATATTGTTCAATAAGGCGATACATGCTTGTAACTACTTTTGAGTCATCTTCAAGAGTTTCAATCTGGAAGAAAAAAATAGATAATTTTCCATTTGTTTTGAAAATACATTTTCACAAGTATTCCTCAGCCTCAGTTAATATTACTGGTAATTCTACATTGCCATAAGACATGGTGTTGGATGTAGGAAAGAAGACAGACACACAAATCAGTTTTGGATTCTTTTCAAAGCTAGAGAGCAGTGTTATTCAACCTGTGGGTCAGGACCTACTTGGTGGGTCACGACTTGATGCCAGGTGGGTTGTGGAAAGCTGGGATTAGCCATCTTGGAAACTTCAGATCTTACTCCTGTTATATTCCTTTTGTGAATTTTAACAGTTTGAATTTTCAAGTGAGGGGTTTTTTTGTTTTGTTTTTAGTTCAGTGCTTTTACATCATATTTTGTCCTAATTTTGCTTTCTATCAGGGATATTTCATGGTTGTACAATTGCTACAGTCCAAGAATGCCAGTCTGCATTTCAGAAGTGTCATTTTATTATATTACAATGACAGCACTTCCTGCTTGATGATGTCACTTCCTGCCACAACATCACTTCCAGGTTAATGACATCACTTCCTGTGGGTTCCGACATGGGTGCCATTCAAAAACGTGGGTCCTAGTCTAAAAAGTTTGAATACCATTGCTATAGAGAATTTTGTGTACGTATATGAAAGCTAGTTCCCAACTCACTCAAGTGTGATGACAGAATTCAAGACTGTGGTGTGCAGAGGAGAGATTGGACTATGCTGATAGGAGTAGGCTTGAGTCTCAGTAGCCGGGGTCACTAATTATATCATGCAGGCTTGGTCCCAACCATAATGGTCCTCACCATAAATAAGTATATGAACAAATGAAATGTTGCCATTTAGCCTGCTCAGAAAAAGTAAGTACAGTCAATCCTCATCATCTGCTTATATTAGGTTAGGGTCTTGGAAATCCTTGTGGATAGTGAATTCACATCCTATTGGATCAATGTGGTTAGGTGTAAGAGTCAGGTGCAAGAATCCAGCAGAGTACCTCAGGAAGCCAGCAGAGTGCAGCAGGGAGTGCCAAAAGATCTCTGAATCATGCAGAGACCTTCCAGAGGCTGCAGGGATCTTCAGAATGGTATCTGCAACCAGCATGGACCCCAGTGATGTCATGCAGGGGGTACGCGGGGGTACGCGAGTACCGGTTTCTAGGATTATGGCTGGCCCCGCCCATTCGCCCGCCCACTCGTCGATTCTGCCCCCTGCAACGTTTGAATTTCCTGCATGTTTGAGTTGCCTGCATGTTCTCAGAGCCAGGCAGGCAGGCAGGCAGCGAGCAGAGCCTTGCCTTGCCTTGCCACTGAAAAATGAGCTGCTCTGGGGTTTTGGAACTGTTGGGTCACTTTAACATGATGCCAGGCCTCCTTAACATGTTCTGGGGGTGCTGTGGAATACTGTTGCAACTGTTGGGTCAGTTTAAAATTGTCTGAGGCCTCAAAAAGGGCTTTTTTCATGTCACTTCCTGCCACGACCTCACTTCCGGCTTATGACGTCACTTCTGGTGGGCGGGTCCCGACACATGCCAATCAAAAGTGAGTACCTGTTCTTAAATCATTTAGATGACACCACTGATGGACCCCTTAAATATGGCTGGCAGATGCTTCTGCCAGCCATTTTGAAGTGTCAGTGCTGATCACAGGTGCCATTCTGAAGGTGCCTGCAGCTTTTGGAAGGTCTCTGTATAATGGATAATGAGGACAGAGGCACAAATAACAAGTAAAGTAGCAATTCTGACAGTCGCAAATAGCGAGGTTGCATACAAAGAAGATTGACTGTAACTATGTTGGAGAACACTGCTACATAGACCATAATCTGCCCTCCACTACTGACACTACAAGGCCTTGTTATCACGTAGTACTTCCCATAGGGATCTTGCCAATAAACTCTCTCTCTCTCTCTCTCTCTCTGTGTGTGTGTGCGCGCGCATTTGGATGTATCCATCATCACTCCTATTTCTGAGGTTGGGGCAACGACCTCAATTTATTTATTTAATACATATTAAATAAAAAACCAATTTATTTAAAATCCCACCTTTATATGATCCCATCTTCCCTCTTCAGTAAGAAGAGTTAAGATAGCTTACAAGAGATTGTAAAATCATAAGCAAATAAAACATAACAGCAACCACACCATGAATTAATTTAAAAATCTGGTGGCATAAAAAAGGCGTAACTTCTACTGTCTAATGCAGTAGAATTAAAGCAAGGCACCAGATGTAAAGTAAATAAAGGCACAGTCCTAATCATATTTCCAGCACTGGGGTAAGGCCAATGCAGATCTGAGGTGAAGGAACAAACACTCCCTTACCTTGAGGAGGCCTCCATTACTGCCCTCCCCAACTATGGGATGTGGCACATGCCCCATTGACACAGCTATGTTAGTGCTGGAAAGTTGGCTAGGATTGTGCCCTAAATACAATTTCAGCTGCCTTTAAGATACTGACAGAAGTGAAGCCAGCCTGATCTCTACTGATAGAGAATTTACACCATAAGTGACAGCATGGAGGAGGTCACCTCCCACGTTACTGCCAGGCACACTCCCAAAGGTGGCGGCAGCCACAAGACAGGTAATTTCATAAGGGGAGAGCTGGTCCTTCAGATAGCCTGCTCTGAAAACATTTATGGTTTTAAAGGTAATGGCCAGCATCTCTTTTCTAAAATGGTATATACTGTACTCACTACTAGTAGTGGTATTGACTTACCCTATCTTGAATTTCATCAAGGAATAGCAAGCTATTCACATGTTCTATAGTTGTACTTGGATAAAACTCAAGTCTAAATTTAGCATCATTTGCTTCTGCTAGAATGGCAGACACTTTTTTCTTTGCAATTATGGGCAGCATTTCATTAATCACCTAGAATGCAATGGAAAGAGATGTTATTATATGCATTGGAAAAATTCAGAACCCATGACCCTGTCCTGAGCTCAGGGTTTGACCCTGAGGAGGGGGAAATGATAAAGTCAGATGAACTAGAACGAATTCCAGTCCTCCACCCCAGGCTGGAGCCTGGGCCCGAGTCTGCCAGCCAAGAGAGTCCTGAGCTGGAGACATTAAGGCCAAAGCCTCCAGAACCAGGTGCCCCACAGCCAGCCCCCACTGAGCAGGAGCTCCTCAAGGAACCAGCCCTTTCCAGAGCATCACATTCCTTGAACCTGTATATCAGCACTGGCCATAGGCCAGGAGGATTGTGAGGGAGCAGTGCAGGAGTTCAATACGCCTGGCCAAAGTGTTGCACTTTTAAATCTCTCTGATCTCCAAGAAGAGAGATAGAGTCCAGGAGGATACTCTAAACCAGGTGGTATTTAACACTTCTTTCTCCTTTGGCACATGCCAAATGAGCAAGTTGCTCATTTAGCACTCTACAAACTGGGACTGGTCTGGCAGATTTCCACATGGAGAACACAAAGCTAGTTACATCAAGTTCGTATTATGTTTAACATACATCAGTTCCTTAGACTGCTCATAATATGTATATGTACGTTGTGATAAATGAACAAGGCCTTCCATTTTATAAACAACATATTAAGTTATTTACATATGCCATGAATGATTTTGAGAAGTGTCTTCTAAAAGCTTTCTTAATGGACACTCAACTGTCCTCAGTATTCTGTAGTTCTTAGAAGGCCATAAGAATGCTCAGACCTCATCAAGTCATGGGGGTGTATGTGTGTGTGTGTGTGTGTGTGTGTGTGTGAGAGAGAGAGAAGGTACAAACATTTTTTTTCTGCATGTCTATGGAGTCCCATGAATATGGAGACATCCACAGCTGCATCATTTCTTTATAAAACTTATAGTCATGGGACCACCAAGAGCACTACCAGCATACATACTGATTTACCTCCAAACAGCGCTTTGGTGATGGAATAAGTTTGTCTTTCAGTTTTTTAGCATCTATGAGGAGCAAACCTAGGTTTCTCTTCTGCCTTATAGCCACAGCTTCCTTGTGTTGTTTGTGATACTTCTCTAGTTGTTCAGCAAAGAATTTGACATCTGTTTGATATTTAGAATGTGAAGTACAGTTATCAGTTTATCAGATGCTTCAGAAAAACATTTTTCTAATTATATTTTATTTTCAAAGAAAATAAAACAAATGCTAGCTTTTGGTCTGCAAGAAAGTAAATAGTCCACTTGAAAACTTCACATTACAAAGCTGGGACAGAAAAGTTAAAGAACCTGCATGTGAACAGAATACAGAAATCATGGCCAATTTGCCAAAGTAGAAATAAAGGTTTAAAAGAACAAAAGAACTGTGACTGAAAATCAAGTGTAATAGGATCCTTTAAATAAAGTAATTCTGACACCACATAAACAAACCAGCAGCCTTGCTATGCCTGAGGACAGTTTAGTTCATCAAGGCTAATCAAGGGCTAAGAGAAGAAAGAACTACAGGTGGATCCTAATTATCTTCAGAGATTGAAATTTGCTGATTCGGCCCTCTCACAACCCCCCAAGTGCGACTGGAGCTGTGCTACAGTTGTGTCCAGAAGACGTTCTCAGGAAAAACGGGAAGTAACGTTTTTATGCCTTATAAGGCATTCGAAAGTCTGGGAAAGCCCATACCCTCTGGACACAACCAGAGCAGCGGCGGGTCTGGGGTGGGCTCAAATTCATGGGTTTGCAACCAACGGATTCTGAAATCCACAGGTTCCAAATCCGCGGATATTGCAGGCCCACCTGTACAGTGTCCCTTTATAAGCATTCATGTGCTGCCTCATTGGATAAATAGAGAACTACTTTTTGTAGGATACATATTAGTACATTTACAATTTTAACTAAAAATGTTGAAGCATTATCTGACTATATACTGGCAGTGATAAGCATACTGCATATAATAAAAAGCTGTGTTCAGTCAGAAATTCATTCATAGTACATGACAGAAATTGGATCCAAAATACATACTTATCATTTAGGGTGCAATCCTAACCCTCAGCTGGAATAGGCAGGCTGATTTACCTGCTCCATATCCAGCTCTACCCCTGACACCTGCCCATATCCAGACAGGGTATGGATGTGCTGCCATGCAGCCCAGGGAAAGGGGGAAAAATTCCCTTTCAGGTAACGCACATTGGCCAGGATGGGGCTACTCGGAGCTGCGCCACCGAAATCAGAATCAAGGCCGCCTAAGCAGGGGTTTGTGGTTGTGCCCATCTCTTCCCCCCTCCAGAGGCCCAACCGCCCCCTGCTTCCCAACGCCTCATTCTGCCTCCCACCGCCCTCTTGAGCCCCTGTGCCGGCTGAGCAAGGCCGGCCGTACCTTTGGACTTCTGAACCCAGGATGCAGTGCGCTGAGGCCAGCACACATCCTTATGTCGGTGCAAACATGCTTTACAGCGCATCTGTGACCCAACTGGGCAGCCAGAAGGGACTTGTACTGGCCCAAGCAAGGGTTTGGCTTGCACCCTTAATAATATTTATTTCCGTAACACTTCAGAATGCACTTCACATTATAATTTTTACAACAATGTATAGAATATACAATGCCAGAATAAATCTCTCTGTATTGCAGATGGTGAGGTGAACGTGAGAGTATAGGGCATTGCATAAGGCCTTCCAGAAAGGTGAAATACCAACTTTACAAATCAAAGTTCACACTTAGCTGGTGATGAAATACATAACAAAATTTACCAGGCTCTGTCTTCTTCAGAGCTGGCAAGTCAAGGCTTTCATTTTCTTTGAAAAATAATCGAAACTTCTCAAAAGTAGCTGCATACAAATTGGCAGTGTCAAATGCTGAATAGATTGTTTCCTAAACATTAACAGAAAGATACTTTTAAATGTTAATAATCTTGGTGAAAGTAAAGCTAAACATATCCTTGTCCTTTAACCCTTTTTATTTATTTTAGCTTCATGTATTCCTTATTGTCTTTTGTTGTTCCTTATTCCTATGCTGCTGTACTTTGGTAGTACATGGCTACTAGATCAGCACAGAAATAATAAAAGACATAATAAGGGACCAACTTGATAGCCTATTCACAAGTAATCTGACTTCTAGGTAGTGGTACCAGCTTCCTATTTCAAACAGCAGGCAGGAATGTCTATTCACCAATAGATTATTTCAATTTTTATCCACTCTTCCTCCAAAGAGTTCATAGTGACCTACATAGTTCTCATGTCATCCTCAAAAGAACCCTGTTAGGCTGAGAGACAGTGATAGGCCCACAGATCCAGAAAGGCCCACTGTGGGATAGTTCTCCCCCCTCTGCACAAGTCATGATAAACGAGAAGTCTATCCTACAATTGAATGGGTAGTTTAGCTAGGTTACCTGTTTGTATAGAAGATTACTGATGCCTAGGAAGTACTTCTAGCCAGTTTGTTTTTCATCATTGAAATGTAAAAGGAACAATCTATCTTTTTTATTCATCTTAGTTATAAGTCAGGTGAACGGCCACTGTCAGCATTTATTTATTTGAAAGGTAATTTTTCAACATTTCAAAATTTGAAAAATTTATTTCCCACCTTTTCCATGCTGAAGCAAACAGGAAAAATTATTTAAATTTGGAAATAGGAATTTGCAAATAGGAAAAATCATTTAAACAAAAAACCCAAAGCAAATGTACACACACAGTAGTGCCATTAGGAGAGGGGTAACTATTTTGTCCGGAAAGAAGCAGTCAAATCACAGCCACATTACAGAGGTGCAAAGGGCAGAATCAACCCATTGACCAAATGCCAAATAGCCATGACGGAGAAGTAAGTTCTTAATTCCCTTGGGAGGGAATTTCATAGTTGTGATGTGACTACAAAGACTCGCTCTTGTGCTGCTATCCCTCTAACTTGGGACAGTAAGAGCATGGGCCAGAGTATATGGGAGAAGGTGATCCCTCAGATAACCTGGACCCAAACCATGAAGAGCTTTAAAGGTCAATACCATCACTTTGAATTGGGACCAGAAACGAATGGGCAGGTAGTGCAGTCACTGGAGCAGAGGTTCAATGAACAGCCTAGCTCCAGTAACCCATGCAGGCCACTGCATTCTGCACTAATTGTAGCTTCCAAACTGTCTGATGGCAGCCCCATACAGCACGTTACAGTAATCCAGTCTTGAAGTCACTAAGGCATGGACCACTGTCTTCAGACCACTGTCATCAACTAAAGTATGGCCACAGCTGGCACACCAGCTGAATCTGGACAAACACATTCCTAGCCACTGCTGACACCTGGTTGTCCAGGGAAAGCTGTGAGTCCAGGAGTACTCAGTGTAGAAGATTGGAGTGGCTTTTCTCCAAGATACTACTCTCATGTCCTTAAAGAAACAAACTGAAAATGAATTAAGATAATCCTATGGTCTGGCATTCCAACAATGACTGGCACTTTATGACACCAGAAAATGCTATTTAGAAGTACACTGAGCTATACGGAGAAACCTGCATGCAGCAGCTGCAGGAAGGCCCACCGACTTCAGTAAGTCAGCTGGGTGGGTGGATCGGGGTGGTAGGTGGGAGAATTAGGAACGGGGCAGGGTGTGTCAGATGCGGAAGGAGATGGCAACAAGCCTGGGGGATTTTGGCTGGATGTTATCCCCTCCAGAGTGAGTAGCCATGTCCCCTTCGTCTCCTCAAACTTGTACCAACTAAAGTAAGCACCCACCATAAGCATGTGACACAGCCTGTTTTGGCACCACTGCATGCTATAGCAGGGAAAGGATAGGATTGGGCTGATAGTCTTAAAGGTAGGTTACCAACAAATGTATTGTCATTATTTTACCTGATGTTAAGCACAGGTAAAAAGGAATTGGTCTAGATCTTGAACCCCCACAACATTTTGTGATAATAAAGACAAATAGATTTTTTGTTTTTTAAAAGCAAATAGATTTTTTAAAAATGCTGTTCGGTACCTTTATTTGGAGGATTATACTATGGAGACGTTTATCATCTTTAAACACTGCTGATAAGCTTGGCCCGTCACCACATGTTTTGTCTTCAACCTTCTTGTTAATAACAGGACGAGTAAAAGCATCAAAATATTGATCAGGCACAAGGTTTGCCACAGATAACACTGTTAACTGAAACTGAGACACAATCTCTGCCATACTATCCTGTAGGACAAAACAGAAAAGTTTTTTTAAGTTTATTAAAGGTTACTGCATCCACAACAGAGCTACCTTTGATGACCTTACAGGGTGAGCAGACTCATGCAAGAGGAGATGAACCGTCAAGTATCTGGGTTCTAAACCATAAGGCCCTTTTTAGGCTACCACTCTGAACCATGCTTAGAATTGGCAATAGTCAAGGATCAACCGGGGCATGACATGGTTGTGTTTACTTGCTCCAGTAAGCAGCTTACCAATTATGTTCTATACTAGCTAGAATGTCCAGGCAGGCTTCAGAGGCATTTACAGAGTGTTACAACAGTCCAATCAAGATGTTACTAGTCCATTTGCGACTGTAACCAGCTATTTGGTTGCAGTGCAGGATTTTTGTTTGTATCACTGAAAGGCTTATATGCACACTTCTCTGACAGTAATCCCTACTGATTACAGTGAGACACTTTCAGGGAGATGTGCATGGGATAGCTCTGTTAGCAGAGGTGTTGTGCCCATAGGTAGTACCTGCCATGGGTGCCGGCGAGGGAGCTGGGCACACCAGGGAAGAAAGTGGCACAGAGCTGGGCCCTCCTGCCCACCCCTGCCTCTGTTATGCTCTGAAATGGAGCGATTCCAGAAGCAGGGGGCATGGCAAGGCTGTGTGGGGATAACAACGCGGGGACATCTTTTGTCACTGCCCCACCCCAGCACGATCAGAGCCTGGTCCAGCTCTGTCTGTTAGACAGAGCCGACGTGGTAAATCTTCACAAGGTCCCTGCTTTAAACTAGGGAACCTTTGGGTAACAGATCTGGAGCTTTTTCTTTTGAATACTAATTGACTATCTTTCTCTTCTGCTCCGAACTTGCTGCTGCTTCTCTTCAGCCTCTGTCACATTTCAAGCTTCCTTAAAAGTAAAAGGTAAAGGTTTCCCCACCACCGAATGGTCTAGTCATGACCAACTGTAGGGGGTGGTGCTCATCTCCATTTCTAAGCCAAAGAGCCAGCGTTTGTCCGAGGACAAGTTTCCATGGTCATGTGGCCAGCATGACTATACACTGAGGCACACGGAACACCGTTACCTTCCCACCACAGTGGTACCTATTTATCTACTCACATTTTTACCTGCTTTCGCACTGCTAGGTTGGCAGGAGCTGGAACAAGCAACGGGAGCTCATTTGGTTACGTAGTCTTGAACTGCCAACCTTCCAATCTTCTGGTCAGCAAGCTCAGCAGCAGCAGTTTAACGTGCAGCAGCACCACATCCCTCCTAACAAGCTTCCTTACAAGCTGATTTTTCTGATTCTCAATAATGTCTACACTTACTTCCACTGTTACATAATTGCTACACATCTGGATCAGCTCATTATTAGTGAACAATCCTGGTTCATTATCTTCTCCCCATGAGATAATAAGGTATTATCTTGCCCTAGTTGCTTATGCTTCCAAGTAAGCCAGGCTAGATCCCAAGCCTACCTCACCATCCTTTCAATCAAGAACTTCTTCCAGAAGTTCCCAGACTTACTCAGACGATGACCTCAGACTCAAGAGCTTGACATTGTAAGTGCCACCCTCAGCCCAGCATATGCTATTTCAGCTATAATGGCTATAAGATTATTTGGCCCATGATTATGAATTATTTTTCACACAACCTTGACATAAGTAAAAAATTATTCTTAAACCTGGAAATCTTCCAAACATGGTTCAAATAAAAGTGCATGGATCTCCAAAATTATTTCTGCAAGAAACAAAGGAAATGCTCCATCATCTTCCTCTGGTGCTGTAGCTGATGCCGTTCCCTAAAGTTTAAAAAAGAAATTAGACATACAAATCCATAAGTTAAAAACAAAATTTCATTTTCTTTTTTCCAGAAAGAAAAGAAACTAGCAGCCCAACAGTTCAGGAAAGTGAACAGTTCAGGAAAGTGAACAGTTCAGGAAAGTGGCACTTATGACTAAGTGCCATAGTCTTACCATACCATACTTACTTACCCTATTCTGCGCGCAATCCTAACCTAGAGTTAGGCACAGTTAGGCCAGCAAAGTTTGGCAGGCACAAGGGCCACCGTAAAGTATGTTTGAGCCACTCTTGCAGTCAGAGAGGCCAGCACACAGCCATGCGCCATCCCCCCTAACTCCAAGAGTGGTCCAAATGTGCTTTATGGTGCTAGCCAAACTTTCTTGGCCTAACTGTGCTGGCTTAACTCCACATTAGGATTGCGCCCTCAATTTATGTAGCATCCTGACTAATGGAAGCTCCCTCTGTGAATGGAAAGAGCATTCTTCATGCACAAGGGGACTTTCTCCATTCAGAATAGATTTACCTTCTGTACACGTTTTATATGTCTCAAAAAGCACACCTGGTACCAAGACTCTTCCCCAATCCCCCTTATAGGATTACCCCTACTACAGTGTGCATGCTAACAGTCATGTGTACTGAACCTGTTCTTTGAAAGACCAGACCTGGCTATGGTCACACCTGCCTTAAAGCCCAATCCTATGCATATCTAAAGTAACTCCCAGGTAAATGTGGATAGGATTGTGCAGACTCGGGGCACAACCCTAATTGGCAGTTGGGTTAGTGCATGTCTCCTGCGCAGGCCTAGGAGTGTTGCAAATGTGCCATAAGACATGTCTGCGCCACTCCAGAGCAGGCTAGACCTGTGCGAGGATGCTCACCGGCCTGCCTGCACCAGAACTCAGCGCCAGGTAAGGCTAGCCAAGTTCAGCTGGTGCAAGGGGTTGGGGAGGGTGAAGGCGGCGGATCGGAGCAGGGGAAGGGCAGACCCATGGTCAGGCTAGCCTGGGGAGGGGGTGGACCCAGGATTTGGCACTTAGGACAGATCCAAACCCCTGGCCCCAGACTGGCCTGGTTGGTCCTACACAGGTTGCTCAGATTTGCACCAACAATTTCGCTGGCACATATCCAAGTAACCCCATAGAGGTGGCTGGGGCTTTACTAGAAGTAAGGGGAAAATATTCCTTACCCCGAGATGGCCTCCAGCTGCTTCCTATCCTGTGTTGAATACAGCACAGGCTGGCCAGCCAGCCTATTCCGACGCAGTACAAGATTGGGCGGCCCATTACGCTCAGATTAGATGACCATAACATGCTTTATGTGGGGCTGCCCCTAAAGACCATTTAGAAACTGTAACTAATGCAAAATGCTGCTGATACGCGGCTGACCAGTGTCAGATACTGGGATCATATTCATGTGACACATCTTCTCCACACTGTTATATCAGCTACAATGGCTATGAGGGTGAAAATTCCAGATGCAATTTGAAGAGCTGGCTGTTAGTTACCTTTAAAGCAGCAGTTGAATAATAATAACTGGATAACTGCCGCCAACTAGGGCTTCCACGGCGAATACGGCGCTAATCCTCCGTTATAAGTGAATTAATGAAATTTAAATGAATGAATAAGTTTTATGCAGATCTGATACTCATGCAGGCCAGGTGTGTCTACCTGGAAATCTGGGCACGAGGCACGCTGGGTCTGTGGAACCTGGAAGCGGCTGGCCAGTGCGACTATCAGGAATGGATGGAAGGGCTTCACAGCGGCTTCCAGGTAGAACACCATTCACCCAGGAGAGGGAAAATGGGCACCAGACCCAGCCCACGAGCTTGAGACTGGAGTGCCCTGCTTTAAAGCAGGGCTCTCCAAGCTATGGCCCGGGTCACATCCAGCCTGCCACAAGATTTTATCTGGCCCACAGCAACTTGGCTTTCTTATAATTTGGTGAGTGCATAATGTATTGTATATCTTCCGTATGATTCTGCTCTAGAATTTTTATGTTGTTGTTTTTTAATCTTGCTTTAATTGAATGAATATTACCTTTTTTTCCACAACTTCAACTACTGGCGCGTCCTCTGTATTCCATTTCTGTATGACCTCTGGAAGAGGTGTCTTTTTTAACTTCTCAGTGAGGTAATTCAGAAGAGAAGCGACAGATTTTACTGCCAATACATGCAATGTGTGCAGTATAAGGTAGTCAGCGAGACGGATAAAACTGTAGGAAAAAAACAATACATAATTTAGACTTTTCACGTGACACAGTTTTCTGGGAGTCAGACCCATTGAAATCAATGTGACTTACTTCTGAGTAGACATGACTAGGATAGAGATATAGGAAGTGTTAAGGGCTCTTATATCTTTGATGGAAATTAGGAAAGGGAAGCAGTGGTATTTTACATAACATGAGATTTAGATCTGATTGATGTGATGATGACGATGATGATGATGATGATGATGATGATACTACTTTTCAACAAAAGTAGTATAATAGTTCACAAAATAGTTTACATAATAAAATAAATCAAGCAATGGCTCCCTGTCCCAAAAGGGCTCATAATCTTTAAAAAATATATATATATAGACGAGACACCAGCAACAGCCACTGGAAAAGGCACCATTCTGGGGCAAAGAGGGACCATTGTTCTTCCCCTGCTAAATGATAAGAGGACATCATTTGAAAAACTGGGCACCACCTTCCAGGAAGCTTCTTTTGAGGAAACATCTGTCTCCACCTTGAAAGGCAGAGCTTAAGAACGTGGTTAAATGAGAACATGAGGTGGGAAAGAACACAGTGAGAGCCTGAGAGTTAGCTGTTGTTCTTGGAGTGATCGTTTGTGATCATTTGGGGGTGAGTATGCTTTCTTTACTGCCTTTGCGAAACATATTGTCCTCTCTGCTCCTTTGAACCTCTTTGGAACTGCTTTGCAAAACGTAGCAGTTGGGAACAGCAGGGATTTCTGCCTAGGGAAGACGCTTACCTATTAAACGGCTATTCCTTAATGCTTCTGGCTGCAGGAAAAATTTGCCTTGCTGGGGTCTGTGTGTCTGTGTGCGCACGCACACACACACAGAGCACAATCCTACCTTATGCAGGCCTAGTAAGGCCAACATAGCAGGACCATACTCAAAGGCCCATTCGGAGGAAGAAGCAGCAATGTGCAGGACAAGGGGAGGTTTTCCCCTTGCACACGCTTAAGCCTCAGTCACCCCTATGAGCCTGCTCGGATCTGCGCCAGCAAAATAGCAGGTGCAGAGGAATGTACACGGGAGTGGCCCTAATCAGGGCTGCCATGGCCAGGAACCAGTGTTAGGATATGGCACTACGGCCGTCCTGCGTCACAACTGCTTCATAATTTCCATCTCTGCCCGCTGCGCTGCCCAGTTACGCCCCCGGAATGCTTCTGGAATGCCCTCACGGAGGCCTGCGCCAACCAAGCAACGCTGGTGCTCGACTAGCACACAGCCGGCACTGCCGACGGTCGCACCAGCGCCCGAACTCTGGCACTGCCACTTGCACTGGCTGAGCGCCATAGCGCCGATGCGGATGCACTTTACGGCACGTTCACGACAGCATTTGGCTGGCGCAAGGGCGCAGCGCCAGTGCTGAGGGGGGGTATAGGATTGCACTGACACACACACACACACACACACACACACACACACACACACACACACA
>JAJKFI010000089.1:5226344-5262834 GCA_029204185.1 Lerista edwardsae
GAGTTTCCCGGGGTTTCATCCTGGCAATATGCACACCTAGTACTGTCGAATCCAGTTGAGAGGGCTTTCGTTTGAATTCTTTTGATTTGATATGGTAAGTGCGCTGGACTAACATAACTTATTGGGGTTGTTATCAAGATAAAACAGAATGACTGCATATATGCCTCCATGGAGATAGGGCATGATACACATGCAATAATACCAACCCATCCACATAGTGCTACAGCCCTATTCCTTTTGGGTAAAGGAAATCTATGTTTTTTGTTACATAAGGCAGTTGTGTTTCCCTTTTCTGATTATTTGGCTATAACATTTCACAGAATACATATTTCAATTGTTTCATTCAAATGCTATGTATGTAATGTGATGATATTCAAAAATATCAAGATTTTCAAAATTTTGGCCAGTGGTTGTGTCACATATACCCCTAAGGGTGTCACCAGGTACAATCTGCATGCCCCTCACCCCATTGTGATGCCACTGGCACAGACTGTAAGTTATGGACATTTGACTTATGGACAGCTGTGTCAGCACTTTCATGAAAGCGCAATGTGCCTGTTGTGGTACTTTTGCACAGACTGAGCTGGCAAGTACAGTACACATGTACTTTTAAGTACAGTACATATGTTCTGACTTCTGGATAGACCTCCAGATGGAACCATTCTGTACTTGAGTGCATTTGTACATTACAAAAAATTGTATTTTCTCACCCCTTTTCTAATTAGCAACTATTCATCATAATATTTTTATCTTCACAGATTCATGACCCCAAAATATTTTGCAATTAAACATACAGCTGCAATGCTATATGCATTTACCCAAGTATAAATGCTAATGAAGTCAGTGGGACCTATGCATGAATTCCTGTGCTAGGACAGTAGTCAGAATATAAGAAAAGAGCCCACAAAACTTTCAGTGAATTTCACAGGAATCCAGGATCAAAAAATAGTAGCAACACAGTCTCACAGAAATTTCAGGTAGCCATGCTGATCCATAAAACAAAATCTCAAAGCCACAACAACCTCATAGAGTGCTTTAAATGTTACCTACCAAAGGCTCCAGTTTTATGGGCTGCTGTCGTTTCCTTGTTCTATCTTGTGATTTTGTATTACGTCCAAATTTCAGGCCTTCAGGATTTATCTCTATCTGTGTTGGAGCCATGCTAACCAGTCTCGTCCTTAACTCACTTTTTGAAGGAGAATGTTTCACAGCTGAAGAACGCTGTTCTCCATTTGAACTATCTTGATCACTTTTGCTAACTGCAGAATCTGATGCTTGTGGGGAAGGTTGCAAAGAAGGTAACGACACCCTTTTAGACATAATTGCCTAAAAATGAAACACATCAATTTTGGAATATAGTTTAATGAAAATCCCATTAATTTAATCCATAAGAGCTGGCATGTACCAAAAGTACAGCTGAAATAGTACAGTTCCAGAAAAGCTGGCTTCCACAAATGCACAATCTTATGCCTGTCTATTCAGAAGTAAGTGTGTTCAATGGGACTCACTCCCAGGCAAGCATGCACAGAATTGCAGCCTAGGACAATGAAACCAACTCAATCAATATTAAATGCAATGGGGACATTCCAAAAGGGCTCTGTTTGGTTGAGAAAATTGCTTGTATAAGAAAAAATAACAATAATTATCTGGAAAGGAAACAACAGTGTAGCTAGAAAGTACGGGTTGGATGGAAGATGACTCTTAGGAGGTTGCAGTCCCTATGTTCCAGATTCAGCACTACGGCAAGGGAAACATTAGCCTGACCACACCATTAGCCAGAGAATGCAGCAGCAAGAGGAAGCTTGCATCCCCCCGCTTACCTGAAAAAGAAGTTTGCTCCAATTTGCCACACATTGCCCAAGGACTGGAGAAACAAGGCATCAGCTAGAGTTCTCAACTTTGTTTTGGTTATGACTCATTAGGCGCTCTTTTGGCTTACATTGAGAATGGCTGAGATAGAGAACGTAAGCCCCATTGGTAAAAGTGGTTTTATTCAGTGATCAACACAGAATGCTAAATAATAACTTCTACTCAAAATGCTACATAAAACAAAATTTAGATCAAATCGCAAAACAACACTGCTTTTGACAGTTTTACACAAATTTACACTTTTGTTTATTTTTGACACAGTTTTGAGGAATAGACAAATAGTTTTCAGCAAGTAAAGGGATCAGGAGGAAGATGGGCAGGAATACGAGGAAGTTTGTTTGAACTATGAACATGCATGTTCAAAGTTCACAGTGCACATTGGGGCAACTTTAATGGAATGTGGAAGCAATAGGCAGCAGTTTCTTGATGGTCCAAGCAGCAACCAGAGTGCAACTCGGGAACTTTTGAGCAGGTCATTTCGGGCTGGGGTGTGCGTGCCAGTGATTGCTCGCCTTGGTGGGGTCATTCACTCTTATTTATTGCATTGTTTGTACAATTTGCAATAAAAATTTAGATTAAAAAATAACACCACAATTTGCTATTTTAATCAAGAAATTTTGGGGAAAATATCACCAAAAAATATCACCCCTATCCATTGGGAATAATTTTGATTGAAATCTGGGGTAGAAATCTAAAAATATTTTTTAAAAAGATTTGTTGCCTTTTTTTACTTGACACACATGTTTAAATATTGAATAGAAGTTTCATACATAAATAAACATTCATTTATATATCAGTTTCAACAAATGTTTGCAAAGCAGTTGGATAAAGATTTTGGATTTAGCTAGGGTTACTAGATATAAATGGGGACAGAGTGCCTATACCAGTGGTATTCAAACCTTTTAGACTGGGACCCACTTTTTAGAATGGTACTCATGTCGGGATCCACCGGAAGTGATGTCATTAACCTGGAAGTGATGTTGTGGCAGGAAGTGACATCATTAAGTAAAGTGCTATCATTGTAACATAATAAAATGAACTCCTGAAATGCAAATTGGCATTCATGGACTGCAGCAATTGTACAACTATGGAACATCCCTATCAGAAAGCAAGATTAGGACAAAATATTATGTAAAAGCAGTGAACTAAAAACACATTTTAAAAAACCCTCACTTGAAAACTCAAACTGTTAACACTCACAAAAGGAACATAAAGTCTGCAGTTTCCAAGATGGCTGCTCCCAGCTTTCCGCAACCCACCTGACATCAGATCACGGCCCACCAAGTGGGTTCCGACCCACAGTTTGAATAACACTGGCCTATATCATTGACCATTGTATTGAAGCGGAAATTTTGGCCTACCAAAAATTCCTCTTCTATATAATGGTTAACAGTATAGGCACTCTGCCCTAGTTTGTATCTGGTAACTGTGGATTTAGCTGAGATGGACAAATTAATGATTTTGCTTAAGGAGAAGTCAGTAAACACATTTATGAACATTTGGAAGCCATTTATAAACTTTCTACATGAGAGAGGAAAAAAAGAAATAATGATTTGTGGATTTGAAGAATAAAGACAATTATAATAAATTAATATGAAGAGATTAGAAAAAGGATAGACAAATGGATTAAAAAAGAAAGCTAAAAGAAAGGCTGACAGAGATTGGTATTAAGTATTATGAAGATGGGATTGGATGCTGATTAGATGATATGATATATTGCTCTATGGTTGAGTTAATTTAGAGGTAACTTTTTGCATTGTAGATTTTTTTCCTTTTTAGTGCTTTTTAAAACTTTTAATGTTGAGCATGTTTTTTCTATTATGTACGTTCTATGGGTGTGGGTTAAATGTTTTGTTTGAGTGATGTTTAAATAAATAAATAAACAAACATACAGGCATGCCCCCCCTATTCACTGGGATTCCATTCCAGACCCCCTGTGGATACCTGAAATAGTGAATACTGGGGGGGAACATCAGTGGTTTTGCTGCAACAAGGTAAAAAAAGAGATGTGTTTAATATTCCCTTATCTTTTTAATAGGCATCCCAGTATCCATAGTATCCGTGGTTAACTGAAATCATGGATACTGAATCAGTGGATACTGGGGCACACCTGCATATGAGAGAAAAAGTTTGCAAAGCAATGAATACTGCAAAATGACACAATTGCTTTTATTTTCATGGCAATTTTCTCAACACCTAAGGGCGGCTGCCATCAGATGTCCACTTCCCACCCTGACAGTAAGCCTCACCATACAGACTTAGAGCTCAATCCTATCCAACTTTCTAGCACCACCGATGTAGCCACAAGGCAGCCCTGAGGTAAAGGAACAAATTTTCCTTTCCTTGGCTGCCCCTCTACTACAGGATGCAGCACACATCTCTTGTGTGCTGCATCGTTACTGAAAGTTTTCTGGTGCCAATGCAGCCCTGAGGTAAGCAAAGAAGCCTTACTTTGAGGATTTCCCCATCACCACAAAATGCAGCACATGCCTCATTAGGAGGGCAGGCTGGAAAATTGGACAGGATTTGGTTTTTAGAGCCCAATCCTATGCATGTCATCTTAGAAGTAAGTCCCCATTACATAACAGGCAATGGGCCTTACTCCCAGCCAGATAAGTGTGGGCAGGCTTGCAGCCTTACTTCTGAGCAGACCTGCTTAGGCTCGCCCTGTAAAATACTTTTTACAACGTTTACCTCAAGGTTAGACGCACATTCCTGCCTTGCAGCACAATCCTACGCACGTCTACTCAGAAGTCCCATTTGGTTCAACGGGACTCGCTTCCCCTAAGGCTGCCATCCCAAAAGTAAGATCCCTTTGTTTTTGAGTTGACCGTGCATAAGGTTGCGCTGGTGGTGCAGCAGAAAGGGAGAAGCTGCCGCACGTGCTCGCGAGTCTGCGTTCTTTCCTAACCGAGGGGCTGCCTGGGGTGGTTCGGGGCGGCTCTTGGGGGAGGGGAGTCAACGCCCAGCATGCAACGGTCTCTTCCCGACGGCAAGAGCAGGCGTCTGATTTGGGCAAGGGGACTGTGTTAAATGCTGCTGCCGAGGCGAGTGCTTTAAAAGTTCCTGCGGGAGTACCTGGAACGTCAACATTCACTTTTTTAACGGGGGGTTGTTTTTATTATAAAAAAGGGCGGCGGAAGAATATCGGGGCTCACCTATCGGAGAAACTTCGTTTTTCTTCTCCACGGAGCGTCAGAAACTTCTTCGCTCTCTGCAGAGTCCTCCCGTCGCCAGGCAACCCTCCACACACCACCCTATCCCAGGGTACCCCGGGCGGGACGGGAGGCAAAGTGCGGGCCGCTCGCGTCTCCATGGTTACTTAAAAGCGACTGCGGACGCTCTGCGCTCATTGCTACTTTTGCTCCTTCTTTGTACGCGGTGACTGCCGTCAGGGGCCGTGCAAATTCCCTCACGCCAGCCCGCGTGGCTTCATATTTTGCGTCCTGTTGCGAATTAGTTACTCAAGGGTTAAAATATAATAAAACTAGCGTGCTTTCTTTTTTTCTCTTTCGCCTCCCCCGCGTGCAATAATAATTTCCATTTATAAAATAAACATGTATATAGCACTTTTCAAAGTTCAATCAAAGCACTTCACATGCAGTACAATCCTATCGATGTTTACTCGGAAGCAAGCCCAATGGAGTTAAATGAGACTTACTTCCATCGTAGTGTGTATAGGATTGCAGCCTGGATGTCGTCCTTCCAACAACAAGCTGGTGAGGCTGCCATCCTATCCTCACTTTCCTGGGAAGAAACTCTATTGACTATAATGAGACTTACTTCTGGGGAGATAGAGTGGGCTGTATGGACCCAATCCTATCCAACATTCCAGTGTTGGTGGAGCGGTACTAATGGGGTAGCTGCATCCTGCAGTAGGTGGCAGCAGACAGAGGGCTTCTCAAAGTTAGTGAACATTTGCTCCTTTACCTCAGTGCTGCATCAGCACTGGAACACTGCGCAGGGTTAGGCCCTAAGGGCAAAATCCTATCCAATTTTCCAATGAGGCATGCACTGCATCCTGCAGTAGAGGGGCAGTCACAGAGGCCTCATCCAAGTAAAGGAATATTTGTTTCCTCAGGGCATTTGCACCAGCACTGAAAAGATGGATAACATTGGACCCTAAATCTTGTGGAATCTTTGTGGGAGAAACACAAAGCATGTTCCTTTTGCAAACAATTTCACTTAAAAAAATGAATTGAGATACACAGTGACTTCTGAGTGTCAGTTTTATATCTGCGTTTTTGCTTTTTCTAACCTAAGCTAACATGCTGTTCTCTAAAATCTTAAATCACTTGGGCGACATCTAGTGTCCACACCATGGTATACAACGTTAAAAGCATCAACTTGTAATGGTGTTTATTGTTGCTATGTAGAAATTATCTGCTTGGATTAATGGTATCATGTTTTTGGTAAAACTGCTTGGATCATTATTTCCTATAAGATGACAAGGTAATAATAATAATAATAATAATAATAATAATAATAATACATTTATTTATATACCGCCTTTCTTAATATCACTAGATTTCTCTAATGATTGAACTCAAGGCGGTTTACATAGGCAGACTTTCTCACAAACCCGAAGGTTTTTACAATTTACAGAATGTTCTATCTTCCAAGAAGATCCTACAGATCTTTCTTTCTGGATTTAGCCTTCTTTCTTTAGCCACCCGTCTGCTGGCTGATGAGGCTTCCCTGCTGCCACCAGAGATGCAGCTGATTTCAGCACACTCCTCCTCCCACGAGGCAGCTGAAACACAGCTTTTAATCAGCTGCAGTTTCCAAGGTCTGCTGCTTGCAGAGACTTCCGGCAGTCCCGAGCTCACGACCTTGAGATCTTCAGGTGTTATCTTCGGGCAAACGGAGGCATTAACCCTCTCGGCTAAATCTAAATGCTAGAAGGTAGCATCTTTTAGTGACCAGAAGTTTGAAGGAAATGGACTTCCACTGTTGACACTTAAAAAATAAATAAAAGGTAGTGCAGACAACATTCCCCTTAGCATTCCCCTGCAGTTTTCTGGTGGGACGTGGTGGCGCAGTGGGTTAAACTGCTGCTGCTGGGCTTTCCAACTGGAAGGTTGGAAGTTCAAGACTGCGCAACGGAGTGAGCTCCTGTTGCTTGTCCCAGCTCCTGACAACCTAGCAGTTCGAAAGCACCTAAATGCAAGTAGATAAATAGGTACCACTTCGGTGGGAAGGGAATGGCGTTCCGTGTGCTACGGCATAGAGTCATGCCGGCCACATGACCATGGAAGTATGTCCTCGGACAAAACGCCAGCTCTGCAGGCTTTGAAACGGAGATGAGCACCGTCCCCTACAGTTGGTCACAACTACACCATTTGGTCCTGGGGAAACCTTTAACCTTTTAAGAGTTTTCTCAATTCATTGTCACTCTTATAGTAACAGTGTATACTCATGCTGTATCCAACAGAATCCTTGGAAACAACTTCTAAAACATTCCTTCTTTGTTTTTAGACTATACGCACACACTTGTTGCACCCAATTCTGGTGCAACAGAATAACCCAGCTATAGGTACTGTTATAGGTAAATTAAAAAGTTTAATTTAAAAAATTAACAGTTTTTTAAACTGTTTCCAAATTCATTTGAGTCAAATTGGTTAAACTCTCAAAAGGATTAGTTATTGATTATTCAGTTCATTGAACACTGTAGACATAACTGAAACTGACCCAGTCAGAGGGAAACAGCCTTTTGGCTGGGCTGGCTACAGGATGCAAAGGTCTGTGGGTGATCATGGACCCTCCATAACTAGTAGGATGAAAGTATAGGGTATCCCTGAGACCTCTGCCCAGATTCCACAAGCAAGCCAAACTGGTGCCACGTTCCTCTTGTAAAACAACATTCTCCAACTACCTGTAGCAAAGCTAACAACTTTGCTGTTTTTCCTATTGGTACTTCTCTGGCAAAGGGCATTGAGGGCTAACTTCCTGAGGTAGCATGTTAAATGCTGCCTCCCTTGCCTGAAGATATGCCAGCCTCAGTTCCTCCCATTCTCCAATGTTCTAGCTCTGCCCTGTCCACCCCTCCACATTTCATCTTGCTTTTCCAGTCCAGGAACTGGAAGGAGGAAGAGGAGGTAAGCAGACAGACAGAGATGAGCACTACCCACCAATTTGCTGCTTGAGGCAGCTGCTTCAGTTGGCTTCATAGATGGTGCAGCCCTGAGGCCATGAATGTGAGACGTACTAGATTTCTTAGGAAAGGGGTGAAAATTTGTGACAAGCTATCCATTGTAGTAGAAAGGTTCAATTAGCCAGTAACAGTTGCATCCTTGGCCCCCTACCCCACTAGGGGCAAGGTCTGCAAGCTGCCACTCCCAACCCACCTTAACCATATGGAGCTTTCGTGACACTCTGCTGCAGTCCAAAAGTGTTCAAACATCTTGGGACAGCATTTAGGACACAATCCTAACCCAGGAGTGTCACAAATGCACTGTAAAGCTCATTTGGACCACTTGTGGAATCAGGAACACACATGTTCCTGTGCCAGCCCCCCTTCCTCCTAGAGTGGCGCAAATGCATTTTACTGTGCAAAATGCCTGAGCCAGTATAAGGGACTTCTGGAGGACTACTTCCAGGTTAGGACTGCACCCTTCTTAAAGGGATCTGTGGCAGTGGTGCCTGGGAACATTTGCCCCTCCCCCCTCAGCCAATGGCAGGACTGCCACTGGCCAGTAAGCAGATACATGTGTGATGAATGGTTGATATTGAATCCCAACCAAGGCACGCTTTCATGTATAATTGTGGGTGTTTCCCAATCAAGTTTGTGCCTCACTGTCTCCCTCCTGCAAATCAGTTAACATACCTTTATCACAAAATTATCAGATAGTGGCCATGTCATCAGCTGCTAAAAAATTTGTTAAACTGCTATTTTGAGAATCTCCACAAATTTCATCGTATGACAGAGGGTTGGTGCCGTTTTTGGTGCATTTCTTCCTGATGTGTAGAGGAAATGACCAGCTGCAAACTTACAGCCCAATCCTGAGCTGCAGTGGGTGTTGCAAACATGCCATAAGGCATGTTTGCGCCATCCAGAAAGGAAGCAGCACTGGTGAGGGGGTCTGAGCCACCCCATCACTGCTGCAGATTGTCCCCTGGGCACCTGTGGATCAGAGGTAAGCGCCGAGTGGCACAGGGACATGGGGAGGGTGGCAGGAGAGAGAGGAGGAAGAGTTTCTGGGCAGGGGGAGAGTGGAATGAAGGGAGGGACTGGCCCAGAAGGGGTGTGGAACTGACAGAGGCCTCCTCCACCAGATCCAAACCCCCGTGTTGGGCTTGAAAGCCTGATATGGGACTTCTCCAATCTGCACCCACAATTTAGCAGGAGTACTGTAGATTTGAGAAGCCTTATGAGCCATCAGGGCTTTACTCAGGGTACGGGAACAAATGTTCCCTTCCCCCAGGGAGACCTCCAGCCTGCTCAGATTCAGCACAGGAACTGGCAGCAGTCATTTGGAGCTAGTGCTCCTGTGCTGAATAGGATTGGGTCCTCAGATTCAGGTTTGTTTCATTCCTTTTGGTATGGGCAGGCTAAGTAGTTCTCATCTCTAATTTGCTTCAAGGTGCTTGCCTTTTTCCTTCTGATCCTAGTCAAGATTTTTATTCCAATAAAAACAAAGATTAAAGTGCATTTTCTTGTTTTTCATTTTTCTCTTCAGAGATCACATCACCAGAGAAACTTATCTTCTAAAATACATGCCAGAGCTGTCTAAAATGGAAGTTTCAAATGTGATTGCTACACACTCTGACTGTGTCACTGTATTATAAATAGCTGATCAAAAGAGCCCATAATAACCCAGTGAACTCTACCAGCATGTGTACCTTGCTTATGAACGTAATTGCAGCTTAAGACTCTACAGGGAAGAAAATGGACCAGTCATAAGACTAGCTCACAGTCTGAAGCAAAATTTAGCATTCTAAATGTACTGGCCCCATTGCCAGCTTGGGATGTGTGTACAACTGTGGTGGGTTTTTTTTTTTTAAAACACTTGTTCAAAAAACACCAAGCTCAGATGGAAACAAAAAGAACAAAAGCAATTGATTCATCTATGCATGTTTTGAAGTATGACATTCTTTGATTTTTTGAGCCAGCCTAATGTAGCAAAATAAAAAAACCCTATTTTAAGAGAAAAATCTGAAATACCTCTACTACTGTTTCTTAATGCCTTGCTAAGAGAATCTAAACACAGATTCTGTTGAGGACAGTTAAAGCATGTAAACAGGTACTGTTAATGGCGTTATGGCTTTATACTCTGGTTCAGCAACTGAGTCCTCCGGGGCAAATAAAATCCCCTGAAATGTACCAGCTCTGTCTCTCACACTCATCCCTCCAGTGTCACCCTAAGCAAAGAAAGTTGCAAAGAAAGGAACGGAACTTTAGGAGATGGAATTTAGGTGCTGGTACATTATACTGAACATTCGTTTCCAAGTGACTCTGTAGAAAAACAGGTTGTTGACCACATATATTTTTGAGAACTGGGAAGAAGGAGAAGGTGCATTTCTTATTCCATACTTCAGCCCTGCTTCTAGGGGTAAGTAAGCACCAAATGGGGCCAGGATGTTGTTAATAAATCTTCATTCTATTAGGAGATATTCACACCACGTTAAAGCTAATTTTAATGTGCGAGAATGCTTTCTAAAGCAGGGCACTTCAATGGGAGAAAATAGCAAATGATCACTTAAAACAAAACCTGAGGCCATGCAGGCTGCTTTAGATAATATTCAGAGAAATGAGTCTTAGAATTTTAACTACAGGAACAACCAAAGTAATTTATTTTTATTCTAAATCTAGCTCAATGGATTGTCTTCTATGATTTGAAAGCTAGGATAAAAACAGATGCAAGATCTTTAGGGCAAGAGAGCCCATTAAGAAGTGCTCTCACTACATTCAGTTGAAAGGTACCTGTCCTTTCCAGATCTGAGCACTGGAAAAAGTGGGGGAGGGGCCTAGAGTGAGAACCCAGCTGGGTATAATACAGTAGTAGTTGGCTGGTGAATGCAATATCATCCAGAAACGGCCTCTTCCTAAATGCTGGAAAACAGTTGTGATACTTTTAAACATAAAAAGAGATGTAGCCCATCCAAAGTATCAAGGCTGGCAAGGGGAGAAACAGCGCTTGAGCTATCCATATGCCCATTGCAAAGATGTTAGGAGGAAGCTCCTCCTACTGCTGAAGGACCCACTGACAGTAAATTTGACTTCCCCCTTAATTGCTCGCTGTCATCTTAATTTTTTTTAATGCAGAGCAAAACAGAGGATCAGAATTATTACTCTCCACTGAACAATCACTTGAACTATAGTGGCTAATGTCTGCAAATTTAACTAGTCATACACAGATGTTCACACACTTGCATTCTTAGTTAATATATTTAGAAGCCCGAAGCCAAGAGAATTGCCTGCACACATTCACTCCCTCTCTCATTACCTCCATCTTGCTTCTCTTTCTGGCCACCTCTGCTCTTTTCCCCAAGCCCCTCATACTACTGTTTCTGTCCAGCTTCCCCCTTTTCTTGCCTACTCTGTATCCCCTCCCTTTTCTCTTCAGCCATTTTGCCTTCTCATCACCTCTCCTTCCGCTCAGATCCTCATCTGTTCTCAGTTTGCTTCCACAGCTACTCCTACCTGTAGGTCCCCTGAGAGGTTTCAATCCCAGCTAAACTGACCTCTCCTCCTCTCACAGAACCTCAAGTGAAAGGATGTTGACAGCACTGTTGTCCAAGCAGATTTTTTTTTTTTTTGCAAACACCATATGCTATTGCCTCTCTGAAAATACATAGCAGCTCACATACATAATATACCAGCTTCCACTCTTTGCAATCTTATGCTGAAAATCACCAAGCACATGGAGGCATTTAAAATAGAAGTCATTTAAAGGCATTTAAACCACCTTTTTAACATGCCTGTACTGTGATTATAGTGTTGAACAAAACTGAATGCAACCTGGAGTTTACACATTATCTGAATGGCACTGCGAGCCGTTTCACAGTAGCCTGACAAGCAGCCTCAGTGGCAGGCCATTGGCCCTGGATGGAAAGACAAGTAACACTGGTTGGAAAGTAATCATTGTCAGTCTGTCTCCACATGAACATCCCAGATGTGATGCATCTATTAGGGGGAAAGGAGCCTCATTAGAACGGCTCCCATGGTGACCTATTGGGCCCTCATTGTGCTTTTTCCTAAA
The DNA here is from genome assembly GCA_029204185.1 of Lerista edwardsae. Lineage (NCBI taxonomy): Eukaryota > Metazoa > Chordata > Lepidosauria > Squamata > Scincidae > Lerista > Lerista edwardsae. Next base: position 5,238,416 of record JAJKFI010000089.1, read on the forward strand.
GAGTGGGATCCAGCTTAGCTAAAATCAACCATAAAGTTTCACATAATAAAACATGGCTTCTTAAAATGCTTATCTTATCCCTGTCCACAGTAGGATAGCTAGACAAGGGCAAAACAGTAAGTATTGCAGGCACCACAACACGCCCTGTAAGTGGCCTGTCCTGTTTGCCACTGGAGCCATTCCAGGCAGTGACAGCAATGCACAAGAACTCACCAAATTAAATGACGTCTTCTGTGCATATCTGTCTCTGCCCAGAATAGTTCCAATGGCGAGGGGGAGGTGATGTTTATGCATTGCATTACAGCACCCACACTAGTTACTGTTCTCTCCCCCACCTGCCCCACTGCCGGGCCTGTCTCCCAACCTAGGCGCATAGAATCCCTGACCTGCCGTTCAGATCTGTTACTATATCTGGGCAACTCAGTTGTAGATTTTTACTTGGTCATCCCATGGGGAAGCTCTGCTCCCTGAACCACCGTTTGGCATGCGGCACCACACAACCCTCCTGCACTGTTTTATACCCAACTGTTTGGTTGACCTCAGGATTCTACTAAAAAACAGAATAGATCCCACAAACCTAAGTCTGCCCAAGACTACAAAACAAGTCACGGAACACAGCTGCTGCAACCTCTCTTAAGGCGTTTAAAAGTTTCGGTACCAGCTCCAGGCAAAGAGCCAGCAACACATTTGAAGGAACAGGAAGTTTTGAGTCTATTTCAAATAGACTTGCAAATGGTTCCATTTGCTACCTTTCATTAGAGAGAGGGTAGCAAACTCTGATGCTGCCGCCTAATATTTTCAACAGTCCTGAAGTGAGAACTTCCACTTGGTTCTCTGGTTTCTGGGTATAACCACTAGGCCCAATCCATCAGGCTTAGCTCAACCCTTTGGGCACCTGGGACCTGAGGTGCTCCTGCCTCCCCCCCCCTCGCCCGCAACACATCTAGCCCAATGTTTCCTTAATCCTGTGGTGCGCACACAGGTTACAATCAAGAGACACAGGAAGCTTCTCATCTCTACTTCTCACCTGCCTTTACAGAACAGCAGCTGCACCCATGTGAGATACCCACCCCCTAGGTTGGGAATATGTAAATAGGAGTGGAAGAGGAAAGGAATAAAAAGGATGGTCAGGATGGGTCTTCTCCTAGCTTCTCTCAGTCATCACATATAAAGGGAGAAGAGAGCAGTTTTTGGACTCCAACTCAAAATCTTTCTCCCATACTACTGGTTGCTTCCCTGGGATTCTCTGTCACCATAGCAAGCATGAGCCCTCAGCCAGGCTACCGGCTCTCTCCTGTTGTTCAGTTTCAGGGGAGGCAGGCTGCAGGTGCCTCACGGCTTGTCATTTTTTTGTGAGGCTTCTGTGTGTGAGAGTCCTGGTTCCACCCTGACCTCCTCACACTTAATGGCTGATTTTGTAAGATTAGTGGGATAATTTTGTAATAATTAGTGGGAGCCCTGGGTATCAGCCATTTGCCTCTCAATTCCCTGCTCTGTATTGGCAGGGGACGGATGCACGAGAAACGGTGTCTGGTTTGCCAGTTAGTGCCAACCATGGCCTAGCTGACTCCTCAGCCATTCCAATAGCTCTGATGGTACAAGAATGGTCTCTCTGACTGATCCAATAACAACTGCCACTTTGTCATAGTGGTGGCTGCTGCTACCCTCACTGAAGCCAATGGTAGTTTCTCTTCAGTCTGTTTTTGGGGGGATGGGCACCAAAAAAGTGCCCTGACTTTTTCCTGACTGGGGATAGCAGATACCCACAGGATGCTACTCTCCAAGTGCTGCACTGGCAATTTGCTGCCCTGGACATCAAGTCCAATTGACAGGCCAGCATTGCAACACTCCAAAATTTAACACATGAAGCTTTTCCTGGCATAGGGGAAAAGTCATCTGCTATATTTTTATATGTTTCCTGGCCAAGAGCAGTAGTAAAAAAAAATAAGTGGAAACTTTTCCAAGGTAAGGGAAGGTTGAAGAGGCAGGAAGCAGAATCAGAGACAATGACACTGAAGACTGTGATAAAAATGTGCTAACAGAGAAACAGCATTCCAGGTGATAAAAATGTGGCAAAAGGATTCTTTTTGAGCTCCAGTCCTTATTGCTTAATGATGCTACAAGTCTGCATTAGCATCGGAGACAACAAACCCCCCAAACAAATTTTATTCAAATCAGTTTCATACAGCTAAATAACAGCTAAGTTACATATACATCTCCCAAAAGCATTATGGGATAAACATGAAATAATTCTTCTGCAAGAGAAGGATAAATAATGGCTTTCATTTAAAATATCTTCTCCTGTATTGGGCAGAATAAAACCAGTTGATCATGTGAATGGTCCAGATTCAGGAAAAGGATTAGGTCTAAAAACAAATCCACATAGGTGGTCTCCAATTCAGAAGAGTCATTATTCTCTCCTTGTCTTCCCCAGGCCCAGATCCATTTTTTAAAAAGGAGCATGCAGTTCGGCTCAAATGTTCATTCCAGCATCAGCATCATTACTGTAGACACAATCAGAGTCAAAGTCAAGGTTGGGAGGAACAGAAATAGGCCCCTGGAGCTGCTGGTGTCTGACTGAATGTGACTGGATCGCCCGTGTCCCCGGGGCTGGGGCTCCACAGTAATGTAGCCATTAATGATGCGAATCCGAGGAGGTGGATCAGTGGCACTGCAGGGAGAGAAAGAGGGAGGACACAACTCCAATTAGATGCTACACATAATCAAATAGGACAGAATTTGCTGAAATGTTGTGGCCCCTATAGAACTGCATGAGAAACTCAGGTTTCTGGTGAAAATGGCAGTCCCATGTTGAGTTCCCCCACCCCCAGTAACATATAGTAAAATTTACCCTTCTGATGTTATACCATATCCCCTCCTGCCACCTGCTCACTCATAGAATAAACAGCAGCAGAGTGCACACATCTCATTCTTTTCTGTTTCTCTAAGGGTGCAATCCTAACCTGGAGTTAGGCCAGCACAAGGAACACCATAAAGCACATTTGGACCACTCTCGGAGTCGGGGGGGGATGACACACGTCTGTGTGCTGGCCTCTCTGACTCTGATAGTGGTCCAAATACGTTTTACAGTGTTCTTGTGCCGACCAAACTTTGCTGGCCTAATTGTGCTGGCCTAACTCCAGGTCAGAATTGCGCTCTAAATAACTTTTAGCTCTGGAAGTGCAGCTGGGGGGGGGGGGAATAGAGCTTTTTTTTCTTCTTCTAAATTTTGACAAGACAGCAGATGTGGAGCAGAAGACAGCAGAGAAGGATAAACCCTAAATTCCTTTAAACTAGGTGCGAGAGGCAGCTGCTGTGCCTGGGGTTGTTGCTGCTTGAGGTAGGAAAGGAAAATAACGGAGGGATGTGGCAGATGTGCTGCTCCCAGGCTTACCAGGTTGTTTGCGAGAGAAAGAGGAAGGGGGCAGGAGGGTCTGAGCCCCCCCCCCTCGTGAAATTCCAGAACAAAAAAATCCCTGAGAATTGAGGCTTAAAACGCCATTTCCAGATTACTAATCCGGCAACACTACACAGAACTAGCAAAATAGCTGGAGGGAATCTATTCCCATTTTTGAGCTCTTGGAAAAACATAGAAGTAATAATTTCTCTTATCTGCTGCACATGAATTCTCAAATGAACATTTGATATAATCAGTGCTCTGAACGTTCTGCACATCCAGTTAGGTGCTGCATAGTCCAATATCTATAAAACAATGACAGAATTGGACTTTCTTGGAATTAATACAAAATGTTATTTTCAGTGGTGTGCATGGGGTGAAAACTGTCCTTGCATTTATGAGTACAGAAAAAAAACTGAAAATAGAAGTACGATGTCTTGCTGAATGATAGGAGCAGTGTTCCTTGATAAGCATTCTAGAAGTCCTAGCCCTTCTTCCTTTATACTGATTGTGTAGAGCATGTCATCCTGTTCTCCTTGTCCTCTACTGCCTATTCCTTGCAAATCCTTAAACTCTTAAGGGTCAGGGTACACATTTGGCAAACATCAAGTGGTAAGGCTTTTCCTACACTTTCACTTTGCAGGGGAAGGACTGCATGCTCGAACAATCAACTCCTTGCACACAGATGTGAAGAATCATAGAACATTAGAGAGGAAGGACAATAAAGATGACCAGTGCCTGTCAAGAAGAAAGCTAGACTAAACCTCCCTGCACAAGAGAAATTCTCTGCTCACAGAAAACTGTTTTCCAAGGCCAGCATTGGACTCCCACTCAAAAGCTTTGATTACAATTTGATTATGCTGATGGTATAAACGGGTCCCAATATTGCTATCAGAATGAGTTACATAAATCTGGTAAGTCTGAAATCTGGTACATTTCACACAGCTCAGACTCAGGCAAATCACACTGGTCCATTGTTCATTTGATGGTCTAATAGTTACATGCCATTTTTTGTTTTACAGGAATTCATGCAGGGAAAATATCACATTTAACATGGCTCTATCCACTGATTGAAGACAGTAATCTGCAGTGGTTACTGTAAGTAGAGGAAAACACTACCTCCAGCAAATACAGTTACGTTTTATAATCTCATTCTTCGCCTTTAAGCACATATATTAAGCCCCTTTCCCTTTTCAGCCCTGACCCTTATTTAAAAAACAACACAGGTATGAAGTAATTAACATTATTTCCCAACATTCTGTCCTACTCTAGCATAACCAAGAAACAAAACCCAGGATAAGAGCTATGCAGGTAGGAGCCGCCTTAGTTCTTAATGTCCCATTGAATTCTATATGAAACCAAGAAAATGGGCTGCAGACCAAGAGGTGGCTGTCAACGGGCAAAATCTGTTTCTTGCTCCAGATTTGGGATCATCAGGGATAAGGGCTGGAACTCTAAATGGCAGATTGGAGTACAATCCTTGACGTTTTCCCTTATACAAATGAGTGGCTGTCATGCAATTCTTATGGGAAAAAATAAATGGTTGCATTTGGGGTTAGTGTTATGATGGGAGAAAAACCTACCTGTCATCTATTACACAACTACAACTGCCAAAGACACCATGGGTTGGGGGACCAATGGACCCTGTCCCACTTCTGTAGTCATCCCTAGGGCTGCAGAGGGGGTTAAATATACAGAAGACTCTCCTCGGCATGAGGTGGATTCAGAAAAGAAGGCAGAAGAAACAAAGGGATTCCCATTCCTCCCATTTCAAACTTGAGAGGCATGCCACTAACATTACATAACAGAAAAGGTCTCTGAGCATGTACAGAGTGCTTCCCTAATCACTGACACTTGTGAGCAGGGATCCCATGCAAATCTGAGACACTGTACTTTTTCTGTCTTAACATTTAAATACTACCTTCACTTTACTTCCTTTGGCAGCATTCTAAGGAGAATCCACTAAAAAACAGATGTAAAAGCTGACACGATTCTCACAGCACCACTAACCTAGTTTATACCAATACTTTGTACATGACCATAGTGACTCATTTTTAGCACTTCGCCTCTCTGAAGGCTTTCAAAGCTCCTTACATCCAGTGCACCAGAGTTATTATGCCTGCATTAAAAACGCTTTAAAACCCTTCCTGTTCTTTGCACACTTTGAAATTCACCCTGTTGAAAAGCCTACCAAGGGTAAATGGCTCTAGGAAAGGTAACACAAATGGAAAAGAGAGCAAAGACAAGCAAAAGAATCGGCCAGCCAAATTAGAACCAGGCCTCCCAAAGCTCAGGCATGCAGAAGCAAAGGGCCAAAGGAGCAGCCCCTCATGTGCTCAGAAATGTGAGCTGGGAGCATCTCCTTGCAGAGGCTGACGCTAACATCAGCTTAAATCTCATCTTTCTCCACCTCCCAAACTGCTAAGTGGAAAGCATCGTTAAATTCTATGCAAACCATGATACAAACACACATGCCAACCAATAAAATAAAAAGCATATTAGCTTCAATTATGCCAAGACCGATTGCCATGCTGTTTCAGCTTTGTGTTGGCCAAGTGCATTAAAGAAAAGGGGGGGGGGAAGCCTTTGGGATTTGGAAAGCAATTAGTATCCCTTTTAAACACTTACCTTTCCATGTCTAAGAGCCCCCATAAGACACTCACACACTCGTGGAGAGGAGCCAGCTGGCAGGTTAACAAAAGAACAGCCCTGACAACAGATACTGCAGGGTAGGAGCCCAGATCAAGCCATGCAGGGAAACCCGCTGCATAAGTGCCAGAAATTAGCAGTCAGGCCCTTCTTTGTTCTGAACACGAAAAATGTTATTAAAGGTCTAGAACCAAATACTACATAATGGACAGGTTTGTTTGTAACTGACCAGGATCTTCACCTGTATTTTCACAATTTGGCTTTTTCATCCATTTGACAGATTATATAATACCTTTCAACCATTGTTTTCTCAATGGAGAATATTTTAAAAGACACAATGATTTTTTATTACTTCCCAAATGACAAAGCAGGCAGAAGTCATGTGCTCTTCTGCTTGGAGGGCTTTCCATTGGTAGATAGGAAATGGCAGTTCCCTGACTGGTATGATCTCAATGCCCTTCCTCCTAATGCTAGAGATCTTTAAGAGCGCAATCCTAACCAACTTTCCAGCACTGGTGTAAGGGCAATGCAGCTCTGAGGTAAGGGGACCAACATTCCCTTACCTTGAAGAGGCCTCTGTGACAACCATTCCACTGCACATGCCCCTTTGGCACAGCTATGTCAGTGCTGGAAAGTTGGTTAGGATTGTGCCATAAATGTCTCAGGTATTAAAGGATGGGAGGGCCACATCCCCTTCTGTTTGGGATGCATGCCAATAGCATCCTCAAACTAGGAGGTTAACCAGGATTAGAGAAAGGGTCAAAAGAAGATGGTCTTGATATGAAAAAGGACTAAAAAGAAGGATACTGCTACTAGAGGTTGGGCATCCCTTATCCAAAGCGCTTGGGACCTTAAGTATTTTGGATTTTTTCCCCATATTTTAGAATACTTGCATATACATAATACTAAATCTTGGAGATGGGACCCAACACAACATTCATTTCTGTTTAATACACTTCTTATATTCATACCTTGAAGGTAATTTTGTACAATATTTGTAATAATTTTGTGCATGTAACAAGATTTGTGCATGAAACACAGTTTGCGATTTTATTTCTTTAGGCAAAAGGGGTTACGAAAGGCAAGCTGGCACACTCAAAAAAGTTATGTATTTTGGAATATTCAATATTTCCACATTCCAGGTAAGGGGTACTCAACCTGTACTAACAATTTTTTTTAAAAGAGTTCATTATTTGCATTTTCCACCACCAGTAACATAGCGGAAAAAGGCAGGGTTGTGTGAGGCTTCGATGGCAGGTTGCGTAACGTGTTCAGGACTAAATCAAGATTTGAATAAGGGACTTCCCAGCTTACATACACTTTGCCACAAAGTATAATCATAGGGAATGTACCAATATGGTATTCAGGCCATGATCTATATTTCCCTTGATGAATTCTGCTGGTCATACAGGTGTGTCTGCAAAAATCACTGGAGCCCTATCAGGGGGACAGGGAAGATCAGCTGGCATACCTAGTCAAAATGCACAAGACCACTGTGGTCCACCTCCACCAGCTCATTACCTTTCCTCGATGCGTACCCAGAGGTCATTGAACTGGCGGAAGCGCTGCTTTTTCTGCTGCTTCTTTTTCTTCTTTTTGTACTTCTTGTCAACTTTCTCCAGCAAGTCAATGCTTTCGGGCAGCAGCAAGTGAGGCAGCAGCTCCTCCTCCTCTTCCTCTTTCTGGAGATGTTGCTGGGGAGGAGGAAGCTCCTGGGAGATGACGTAGGAGGCATACTCTGGCGAAGACGAAGAGAGGGCAGACAGCACCTTCTGATGCTTCCCGCTGTAAGAGAAAAACAAGCCATGGTGGAAACGAATTTGACGGAGAAGGGTGAGCGCGTGTTTTGCCAAGTTCAAATATGAAGAAACAGAATTGCCAGGAAGGCTTTTTGAGCCTGTTTGTAAGCCAATGCCTCATTGAAGGGGAAAAAGAACCAAACCAAAAACATCAAAAGTTTTCAAACTGCAACGGTACAATCCGTCCATTCTCTCTTTTCTGTAAAGCTCAAATTAAATAGCTTCTTGTTAACTATAGCACTGTATAAAAGAGAAAGCCTGGCACTATATATATTAAGTCAGGCTGAACTTAATATTGTGGGCCAAGAAATATCATTAGAACCAAAGTCTCTTTTATGTTGACAGAAACCATTTTTATACTTTCCACTGTACTGAACAGATTATTTAAGGTGCTTGGCACATCACCAGGCCAGACTGCAAATTTACAGTTTTAAGAGTATAAGGCACCAATAATTGGGGTGAGGGGTAGCAGGATTCTCAACCCAATCTCCGGATTCTGCATCTAGAATAAATTATGCAATGGAGCATAGTTTTCAAGCATCACATTATGTTCTATTGTACAAATGCTATTTTTAAAATATATTTGGATTTAGAGCACAATCCTAAACTGGAGTTAGGCCAGCATAAACTAAGCCAGCAAAGTTTGGCCAGCACAAGAGACACCATAAAGTATGTTTGGACCACTCTTGGAGCCAGAGGCCAGCACACAGACGTGAGCCATCCCTGACTCCAAGAGTAGTCCAAACACGCTTTATGGTGGCCCTTGTGCTGGCCAAACTTTGCTGGCTTAGTTTATGCTGGCCTAACTCAGTTTAGGATTGTGCCCTTAGCGTTGTCCCCCATTGTCTCTTAGCAGGTTTAAAAAGGAAGCACAGCTTCTCCAGGTTGCAGCCTGACAATCCTACATGCAAATTACTGGTAAAGTAATCTCAATCATGCAGACTTCCCCTAGTTATTACCTTACAGCAGTGATCCCCAAACAGTTTGCCGTGGCTCCCTAAGGAGCCGTGAAAACCAGCCAAGGAAGCCACAGAATTCTTGCAAAAAACCTGCCACCCTATACAATGTATAGGATTGTAGCCTTATGGTAAGCTGCAGCCAATGGCCCTATTAGTTGAAATAGGTTGGGAACCATGGCATTAAAGCTATAATGAAAGGGCACCAAGTACAACATTTAAAGTCTTCTCTTCCCAATACCTGTGCAGTTATTCTGGAACTGTGTTGTATGAGACCTTCTAACACATAGTTTTTTAAGATGTGAGGTTCCCGTGAGCCTATCATACCACCTCCAGAAGAGCCTGCCTGCTTCATTCATCCTTCTAGACTGCTGACAGGCAATTCTGCCATAACTTCGCGCTATTCAGTTGTTCCTGATGCAGAATTGCAATGGCATTATGCATCCTCTAAAAAGGAGATAATGGGGCACAAGGGTGACTATGGCCTTCAAGCATAATTCAATGAAGACCTCTGCCTCATTTATTAGAACTCTGGGAAACACTGCTCTAATGTAAAGTCAGACCCCCATTTCATCCACAAGAATGCTTTGGGGAGGCTGAGAAAACGGGAAAATTTGATCTCTAACTACTGGATGTTTTGTTCTAGAGGTCATCAAATGGGTAACTAATCAGCACTATGCAATTTAGAATATACATCCTGGCACACAGTCAATATTTGAACAGTCAAAGTAATGAAAAAAGAAACACCACACAGTCCTTTCTAAATGTGTACCAGAGGCAAATGCACAACAGAACACTACTTGCGCAGAGAATATTATTTCCAATCTCCTTCAGCACTGAACTGAGTTTACAGAAAATCCACTGAACATAAAGTGCATTACGGATAGACTGATCAAAGACTAGACAGAAAAATATGGAATGGAATGCAAGAGCCTCTCAGGAGGTCACAGGTGGACTCAGGAATGACTCTGAATGTGCTCCCCTCAAAAAAAAAAATTACACAGGGAGTACCCCTAGGCTAGGATAAATGCAAGGTTACAATTCCCTGACCACTACTCACCAGTAGCTCTGATGAGTCGATGGTATATGACTAATCCATGAAGAATGTTTTGGATCCCAGAAAGAGAATGGCAGTACAGGGCCTCTTAAGTCATTGAATATGGTAGAATGAGGCAAAAGAAGGTGAAATTATATTCGCCTGTGTTCTATGGGAACATAGGCAAAGTATCTAAACAGTCCTACAAGCTGGTAACACTCCTGTTCATTTTGGGACAATGCAGATATAATGAAGGGACTCTCAACTGCAGTTAAGAGGTCAGAAGCAGGTAGCAGGAACAGATATGCCTCTGTGTTCCTGCTTCTGAGAAAATCATACACACACCCCTTCACATTCAATGATCTGGTACACTCATACCATTTCTCATATTCCAACCTGTATTATATTAGGAGATCAGGAAAGTTCACACAGTGTTTTCCTCTTTCATGAAGTACCCAGGACTGCTACAATTTGCTTTAACCTTTAAGCACAGCATAGGGTTATTAATTAGGGTTAATGCTAGATAGTTCTGTGCTCATAACCAGAGATTGAAACAGGTTTGCCAATGCTGGTTATGCCACAATCTGGCCAGTGCTGATGCAGAAATAACAGCATTGTGAAAGCTAACTATAGAAAGAAGGGGTGAATTTGCATGAGAGAAGAGAAATTCATGTTATATGTCTACAACAAGACTTAAAGGTTTCCTTGGTACTGGTGTTAACTGTGGTTAAAGTTGGCCAAAGTTCCCTCCTAATTAGATTTCAAACTCATTTCAAATCTTGGTTAAGAGGGACTGCCAATTGGGTTACCCACATTTAATAGCAGTGCTCATGAAATGTTTGATCATAGCTAAGGGAGGGGTAAGGAGTTTGATCTGGAGAGGAAACAGCTGGAGGGATGGGGTTGTTTGAGCTTGTATGTCTCTCCCTTTGATGATGGTTAACAGAGTCAATCTTAGTTACTGGACCTTTTAAGGGAAATGCAGTCAATGCTAGCCTGGGGACAGGGAAAAAAACTCTACACAGAGAGCCTTGTAGCACTACAAAAGCTAACACACTTACAGAGGAACCCTAATCAACTTTCCAGCACTGACATAGCTGTACCAATAGGGCATGTGCTGCATCTTGCAATTGTGGGGTGGGGTGGTGAACAAATCACAGAAGCCTTCTCAAGGTAAAGGAATGTTCGTTCCCTTACTTCAAAGCTACATTGCCCTTACCCGGGTGCTGGGATTTTGGTTAGGATTGCGTCCTTATTGTGGCATAAGATTTTACTGGCTACAGCTCACTTCATTGGATGCATGAAATGGAAGCTTATGTGGGTATGTATATCTTGAAGAGAGACAGAGAGTGATTAAGTGATTCAAGGTGAAGTCAATAGGTCAAAGTGAAGCCAATAGGTCAAGAAGAACTGTCATTCTAGATAACTCAGAAGCACAACAATGGTTTGTGATCACTGCAAGAAGTATTGCCTATGGGCCCCTTCCTGCTTGTAGGTGCACTAGATTAAGACTGAAAGTTTACCTGTTGATGGCTTGTCCAGCAGGAGTGTGTTCTACTGCATATCCTTCTCTCCTCAAAACATCAATTACTGTGTTGTTGCCCATGAAATGACCTAAACCCGAGGAAAAATAAAGCCCCCTAATTATATGAACAAATGCACACAAATAATCATATCAAGCAGACCAAATTTGATGGCAACACAATACCTACACACACATCTGATTTACTTTTGTCCCACTAGAAACTGGCACTGCAGAAGTGAGTGGTAGATCAAACCAAACTGCAATTAAGTTATTTCACTACTATAGATTTGGCTGTGGCATGTAGTTATTGTGAAGCGCTGCTTGGTATTCTTACGGATTGAGAGATACAGTGAATCAGCTAGATGTGCATTACCATATGGTGAACCTTCTTTAAAATACTTCAATTCAAATTCATTATTAATAATACTGTAGTGGTTTACAAATTGTATGTTCCAAACCCTGGGGTTCTTCAACAGCATTAATAGGCTTCGCAGTGAACCCCCCCCCCCAGCAATAATAGACAACTGTCTGAAACACTGCAAACCCAATCTTCCTCTGCAATTCCCTATGATAGAGGAGTGTTGGGTGATGCACTCTCCATTTTTCATCCATGGGGTAAGAGCAAGACAGGAATTCTATAGTCCCTCACCCCAAGAGTAAAACATTAGTTCAGGAAGAGCTATGTTGAACTGGAAGAGGAAGGACTAAGGGAAAATGTAACAAAACCTCTTCTGTACAATCATCTGCTTCAATGCAACTAACTACAGATTAAAAAAAATCTAAGGAAAAAAATAATTTGAGCCTTTTGCACTCCCGAGATTAGAATACGCCCAAGAACACTCCATAATGCACAGTGAAGCCACAGCAGACATGCAGAGGTTCTTCAACCATCTTCAGATTATCACAGAGTTGGAAAAGATCTTGAAGATCATCCATGGATCCCACTAACTTAAACAATTATCGACCAGTTTCCAACCTGCCTTTCTTAGGGAAGGTGATTTAGCGGATAGTGGCATCCCCGCTTCAAGGGTTCCTAGACGGGACAGATTGTCTTGACCCCTTTCAATCCGGCTTCAGACCAGGGTTTGGGACAGAGACAGCTTTGGTCGCCCTCATGGATGACCTTCACCGTGGACAGGCATCCCTACTGGTCCTGCTAGACCTCTCAACAGCCTTTGATACAATTGACCATAGTGTTCTTCTGGATCGGCTAGCAAAGCTGGGGTTAAAGAGAACTGCTCTGAAATGGTTCCACTCCTTCCTGGCTAACAGGTCCCAAATGGTGATGCTGGGGGACTCCTGCTCTGCACTTTGGCCTTTACAATATGGAGTGCCCCAGGGCTCTATTTTATCCCCCATGACAACATATACATGAAACCACTGGGGGAGATCATCCGGGGGGGGGGGGTTGAATGGGGTTTCACCAATTAAATATGCTGATGACACTCAACTCTATCTTTCTTTATCATCCCAAACTGAAGAGGCTGTGAAGATCCTGGGGCACTGCCTGGAGGCAGTTGGGGTATGGATGAAAGCCAATAGGTTAAGACTGAATCCAGAAAAGACAGACGTTCTCCTGGTCAGGAAATCCTCAACGCAGACACAAAGTTTTTCACCCACTCTGAATGGAGTGAAACTTTCTCTGCAAGAACAGGTGTGCAGTCTAGCAGTGGTCCTAGACTCTCAGCTGTCTCTAGAGAACTAAGTAGCAGCTGTAGCTAGGAGTGCATTTGCCCCGCTTTGGTGTGCCAACTATGACCTACTTGAGCCACTCTGACCTGGCCATGATGGTCCATGCATTAGTGATTTCAAGGCTGGACTACATACAACTCGCTGTATGTAGGACTTCCCTTGAGAACAGTTTGAAGGCTACAGTTAGTACAAAATGCAGCAGCCTGGGTGGTTACAGGGGCTAGATGGTTTGATTCAGTAGGACCACTCCTTCAGCAGCTACAGTGGCTGCCCGTTCAATTCCAATCTCAACTTGATAGTTCTGACCTTTAAGGCCCTTCATGACTTAGGCTCAGCCTACCTAAAGGACCGCCTTCTCTCATACATATCAGTTTGCCCTCTTAAGTCATCTAAAGAGGCTCTCCTTCAAGTGCCCCCTCTGTCCCAAGTTAAAGGAATGGAAGCTTGGGGACGAGCCTTCTCTGTTAACAGCTCCACAAATATGGAATTCCCTTCCAGCAGAATTAAGAACTACACATTCCCTCATGGCCTTTTGGAGAGGGCTCAAATCATACCTATTTCGTCTGGCCTTTGGATAATTGCATGGCTGTCTCCCCTTTGTCCCTCTGGGATAGTGTCATGGTTTTGCTCACTCCCTGGTCAAATGTTTTTTCCTTCACCCCAAATGACCTGATATGGAGATTTCGGTCTAATTTTATTCTTATTACTCTCACTGTTTCTGTTAATGTTTAATGATGTTGTAGTTTTTTCTTAAATTCTTGTTCAACTTTTGTGGTTACATTGTACTTTGTTCTCAGTAAGCCGCCTTGGGCATTTGCTTCGGGCTTTGGCATGGGAAAGGCAGGGTATAAATTCTTCAAATAAATAAATAAATACTGACTGCAAAGATAACTACTACAAGTCCCTGACATGTGGTGGTCCAGCCTCTGTCTTTTGGCCTGTCTGCCACAAAATTAAAAGCAGGAATAACTATTTAATCTCTAATGCGTACTTTGTGTGTTTACTTGATTTATATCCCACCTTTCTTCTACCATGGAACTCCAGGAGGCAAACACAGGGTTCCCAAGGGGTCACTCATCCAGACACTGACCAAAACATGACCTCTTCCGCAAGACAGCTACATCATATGCCTTCACAACCATGCCCTGTTGACCTGGGCATCCTTGCATGAGAATTGGAGCAATAATCTCCACTACCCCCATTTTCAACTATGCAGTTACTTTTACATAGAGTGCATCCACCTTGGAAAACTACATGGAGAAACAAGTCTAGTATTTATTTATTTTTTTTAAAAAAAAACTATATTCTGCCTTTTTCCCCCACTGAAGTGGATGCAAGGCGGCTCACACAAGTTCAACAAAACAATACTAAAATCATAAACAAATACTGAAAAACACTAAATACAAAACCAAGTGGATTAAAACATTAAAAAAACAGAACTGAGATTGCCCAACCATTACAAAATGCCAGCCCACTGCCTCACTCAAATGCCTTCCAAAATAAGGAAGTCTTAAGACCCTGCCAAAAGGTCTCCAGAGAGGAAGCAGTTCCAAGCGGAGGGAGTTCCATAAACAAGAAGCCAACACCGAGAAGGCCGTATTCCTAGCAGCCACCCCCTCACCTCTACCGGTGGCAGCACGGACAGAAAGGCCTCCCTTTGATGACCTGAGAGGATGGGTAGGATTGTATGGAAGTAGGCAGTCCCTCAAATACCCTGGGCCTGAGCCATAAAGGGCTTTAAATGTCAAGACTAGCACTTTGAATTCAGTCCAGAAACGAATTGGCAGCCAGTGTACTGCTGAATGTTCAACTGAGTCGAACTGACGTGCTCCAGCAACTGCCCAGGCGGCCGCATTCTGGGCCATACAACTTCTTCCACCGCCATACCTTCTAGAGAGTCTGCTGTGCAGCCATGCAGTAGCAATCTCAATTTCTACAACAGTCAAGAGGTTAAGGAAGGGAAGGAATTGCCAGCATACCTTCTTTTTATGTGGAAAGGAAGAACCTGATTTGCCGCATTTACATACCTAAAACACTTTGGGAACATTGTTCAGAGAACAACCCTATTTGTGCCCAGTCAGAATGATTGTTTTCTGTTATGCATTTGTAAATGTCCTTCCTTTGTTTTCCTTTGATCTCAAGTTTTTGTCAGCATAATGACTGATAATTAGGGGTGTGCTTTTTTGTTGATATTTTTTCCAAAAATTTCTTGATTCAAATAGCAAATTCTGGTGTTGTGTTTTTATTTTACATTCTCAATCCAAATTCCAAATCCAAATTTTAGATTCCTCAATACAAATACAAATTTTAAATGCTTTAAAAGTATACTAGGTACACTATCACACTTTATAGGTGATATAGTTATCAGCAGATGCAGTCACAGTGTTACTTCTAATTGGAAAAGTAGTCTATTTTAATTTCTGGAAAATAGCTTAATACCAAAATGCGGCGTTTTGTGTTTTTATTCGGATATATTTGCCAAAAGGCAGCTGTTAACGCCCAAAAAGCGGTTTTCAACAACAACAAAACCCAACCCCTATCTCTAATTAAATACATTAACTGATTAAGGGCTCAATCCTGAGCCACCCAGCGTAGGTGGTAGGAGTATACTGCCCACGCTGGTGTGGCAAATAAGCCAAAGGCACTTCCAACACAGGCAGTAAGAGCTTACCGGCCCGCCTTGTTTTAACGCTGTCCCCGCATGCCTGGAGGCAGCAAAGCAATCCTGATGAGCTATGTTAACCCTTTACTGGTGTTGCACTCCTTCTGGGCAGGGTGGGATGGCGTTCCTGGGTGGTGGTAGTTCCATTTGGCTACTGCTGCACCAGCGGTGGTCAGGCAGCTCAGGATTGGGCTGTCCATGTTTAGTAAGAGAAATACAGGGTACAATATCATCGGGCCATGTGTTTGTTCCCTCCCTGCCTTGCTCCCAATAGCAACCAACGATGCGCGGAGAATGAGAGGATGCATGATGCAATGACATTACTCAATATATTTCCACTTTAGAGGAGAGAAGAAAAAGAATTCAACATGGGGTTAAATTTTTCAGGAGCAATCCCTGTTATTCTCTATATCTAACTCTATTTCTTTTTGCCTTTGGATTCTCGGCTATTCTTTGACAGGTTATTAAGTAAACACTTTCACACTAAACTGTACTCATCCTTTACAAAGGAAATCATTAAATAAATAGAGGCTTTCTCTACTGATCTCAAGGAGCAATTAATCAGTCCCAAGATCAAAGATAAACAATCTTAACAATTATGAGAAAATGAAGGATTAAATGAGCAATGTTTCTGGACACAGTGGAAAATGCAACTGGCACATGCAAAAGCATGCATGTGCAGAGGCTTCTTGTCCCATCTCCAACAATTCTTAAATGTGTGTAAGGAGTCATACATTTTTTTTAAGAAACAGCATACCCACTACTTGACAGCTTATAGCTCCAATGCGCTGCATCCTCTTGCATCTCTCCCGCCTCCAGGATTAGACAATAGCATTCAACTGGAGCAAGGACCTTTTCTTTGTATTGCAGAGTGCCTGCCTCCTTTTTCCAAGCCTTGTGAAAATGTGATGAGTTAATACTTTGCTTCTGTTCCCGAAACACAGGCACAGCCTGGGCCCTCCAGCAGTCATACAACTACTTCTATGTAAGAGATCCATCCGCCCACTTTAATTTTTTTTAAAGGAGCCATAAACAACAACGGGTGAGGGGATTCACCCTCCCAAAGCATAAGATCAAACGGTCTTGCTTGATGGGAGGCTCTGCCCACAGAAGCATGATAGGGAGCACAGGCCTCTTTCACCTGTTTTCTATTTTGGCCTAACACACTTGAATGCCCCCAAAGAGAAAAGGCTTGGGCTCTTGTCCCATCAGTAAGCCCCCTCCTCCTCTTTTTGTACTCAGCTCTCCATTATTCCCATACCACTAGGTGAAGTGATGCATTTGAGAGGTCAATTTACTCTGGCAGGGGGGTGGGCAGCCATGAATCTCTATTCTTCTGTGTTCAAAAAACCAAAAAAAAAGGGAGGGAGGGTGACTGAAAACTTCTTGTGTGCATCAGCTCTAGCAGGCACTCTACTAGAGAGTAAATAAGACCCAGACTTTTAATCCATCTGAAAGAACTGCTGTTGTAATCAGCAATATCTTCCAAGTTGGTAGAGGGTTTTTTTTCCTCCTCCAAAAGTCCAACTGAGAGGTGCTATCAAACCTGCCAACTGTTTTATTTCCAAAGTATTAGGTTTTGATTTCCCAATCAAACATTCTGAACCATGCTGATTGATGCTAAAAAAGTTGACATTTGAAAATTAAGTTAGCATCTCAGTGTATTTTGGGTCACGTCATTCATTCATTGCTTTTTGGGGTTTGTTTTTAAGTGTACACCTAAGATCAGAGTTTTTCTGTTACTCGAAACCTGGACCAGAGTTTCTTTTCTGGATTAAAACTGGAGGTGCATGTCACACTTTCCTCTATCCTCTAAAGATTTCCCTCTATCAGCTCCTGGAATAATAGAGAGGCATCCTCCTTGTAACTGAGGGGTAGATCAAGGCAGCCATCTGGAATCCTGCTCTCCCTTTTGCCCATTCATCCAGAGCTCAGGAACCACACCACTGTGCTTCCTGTGTAATGGCAATGCTCTCCTACTGCTGCATCACGGAATCCCGACACATCCTTTCTCCTCCTCTCAGGATGTTATATGTTGGAAAAGAGAAGGGGAAGTCAGTGCTACATGGTGTCTCTCTGCTCCAAAGGGCACAGAGGCATAGATGCACTCAATTTATTTCAGCTTAGGCTTCCATGCTCATTTCATCAGAAAGCACTACAAGACTGTTGTTTTTGCTACAACAGGCTAACCTTGTACAAGCCTTGTACAAGTCCATATTTAAAAGCCCCATTCCAGTCCTCTGGCAGCACACTGATTTGTTTAATTATTGCATTTCAAGCCTCATGTTTCTCCAGCAGAGCACAAGGCTAGGTACATGGATTCCTAGGCAATCTCCCATTCAAGCATATATCAGACCCTGATCCGCTCAGCTTCAACAAACCAGCTGCCTTGCATGAAGGGGAAGCTCCCCCTTCTGCAATATGGAGACAATAATAACAACTTACATTACAAGCTCATTGTAAGGATTACAAATTAAAGTACTTGAAGCACTCGGAACCTTAAAACATTGGTTCCCAAACTGTTAGCTGCGACTCCCCAGGGAACCAAAAAAGCCAGCCATGGGAACCATGGAATCCTTGTGGAAAACTCACCATGCTATACAATGTATTAGGACTGTAGCCCTAATGGGGAGCCGTGGCCAATGGCCCACTAGGTCAAAGGAACTGCCAGTAAAAAGCTTGGGAACTACTTCTCTAAAGTGGTGTATCAATGCCATATATGAGGAGGAGAACGCCTCCTCATATATGGTGTATCAATGCCATATATGTTGAAAAGCGGTATATAAATACTATTGATCGATCGAGACTGATGATTAGGTTAGCCTAAATCAGTAGTTGCCAAACCATGGCCTGCAGGCCAGATCAGGAATGCCACAATTACCTGTCCAAGCACAGTACGGCAGCGGCTTTCCATTCTGCTCTGCAGCCCCCTCGTTCTGCTTCCAATCTTCTCAGAAAATCGAGATGGGCAGGCATTTCCACCCAGAAATCAGGATGCAGAGCCTGCTGGGGCGAGGGAAATGGCAGCCCAGTACACGTTTCTGAGAAGATAGGAGGCGAAATGAAGAAGATGCAGCTTGGCACGGAAAGCCCCTGCCAGTGTTGTGCTCAGATGGGTAAATGCGACATGCAGCAAGCTGCTGGGCTACACCAAAGCACAGGTTCCACACAATGTTCCTCTCCCACTCACTGCTTGATGTGCTTCTGCTCTGGCCATTCATCCAGAGAACTGAGAGGACTTCCAGGAAGGACTGCAAAGAAAATGAAAGCTCAGGTGCTTCTGTCAAGCTGTACTCTTCCTTCGGGCCCAGAGGCAAATGGATACCCTTTTTGTATTCCACCTTTTTGAACTACAAACACTTCAGACCTTCTTCCAAGGATGCTATTACTCAAAAACATGTAATCCCTGGCTGGCAACAAGGTCTCAGAAAAAAGGGGGAGCATTTTTGAACTGTAGAAGAGTTGCAAGGCCAGCAACATCATTTCTGCCCACTGAATTGCTCCCAGAAAGAAAAGACACAGGAAAGGGGTCTTGAACCCGCTTCTCCTACCTAGCATAAGAGAAAAGAACTCCCCACAATGAAGTTCAACCTCTCAGCCATACGCAAACAAATCCTACCTTCTCTATGTCAGAGTTCATCCCTTATATTCACTTCTATTTTCCCCAATCCTAGTGCAATCCTATGCATGTTTACTTAGAAGCAAGTCCCACAGTGTTCAAGGCTGCAATCCTACATATGCTTCCCTGGGAGTAAACGCCACTGAACACAATGGAGTGACTTCTGAGTAAATATGAATAGGATTGCACTGTAAGACTCTCTACTAGTATTGACTGAGGGGGGGGCGTAGCTTTAAAAAAAGGAGTCCTTTTTCTGCGTCTTGGCTCACATGAGGGAAAATTACTAAAGTAAAGGGGAAGAGGGTGTTCCTGGACTCAGGGTCTATGCTGGGAAATTGATAGGAAAAGGCCTCTGAGGGGGCAATTTGGGCCTCAGGGCTCCAATTCCCTGCCCTTAATTTAATCTTGTATTCCCTTCTCTTCTTGCTTGACTTTGCTTTCAAAAATCTCAGCTGGAGCTTGTTAAGATTTTACTTTTTTTATGGTTAGAAATAGCAGGTAAGTCCTTAGTCAGCACTTTTTTTTTTTTTTTGGCTCCAGGCCCAGTGGCCTTTGCATGAACTCTGAATGTAGTATCTACCTCAATCAAGTATAAACCTGCTGAGGGAGGGGGAAGAGCTGTCACCACCATTATCATGTTGTTGTCTCTCCAAAACTGCTGAACAAATAGAGAGGGAACAGAAGTCTCCCAAGCTGTGCCTGTCATTGGTCCGGGTTACAGACAGAGAAGAGAAGAGGCACTTCAGGGCATGCCAATCAAGCCAGGACAGCATAAGCAGCAGAATAAGGTGTGAGGGTCCTAAGGGGGTAGAAAGGGGGGAATGACACAGCAAATGGGAGGAAAAATCATGTTTCTCAAAGTTCCTCTGTGTTTAAACACAAAAAAGCAGCTCCCTCTCAGGAGAGAAACAAGCAGAGCACACTGTAGGGTAGAGGAATGCAAGTCTCTCCGCTGCTGATTTTTAATTGCAGGGTGTTTCATTTTCTTCTATGGGAAGCAAATTTTCACAAATGTCATCCATTCAGTAGCAGCCTCAAACAGTGCAATCTACTCAACCGACTCATTCGACTCTTTGCACCAATCAGGCTTAAGCCCTCACAGTGATGTAAGCAAATTGTAGCCGATTTTGATTCAGCAGTTTGCAGATCAATGGCCAGGTGTATTCTTTCCTCAAAGAGGCACAATGGATGACAGAGTGCCTATGCCTTTAACCACTGTATAGAAGAGGGAAATTTGGCAGGTGCAGCTCAACATGGGTTTAAAAAGATGCATTCTGTCCTCCTTGTATCTGGCCACTCTGAACAGGGCTGACTCCCACTTGATGGGACTCTTCAGATAACTAAGACACTGCCTGATTCCTTCAATCA
This sequence comes from Lerista edwardsae, assembly GCA_029204185.1. Lineage (NCBI taxonomy): Eukaryota > Metazoa > Chordata > Lepidosauria > Squamata > Scincidae > Lerista > Lerista edwardsae. The sequence goes on from JAJKFI010000089.1 coordinate 5,259,119, forward strand.
ACTTCTGAGGCCCTGATCCTACCATGGTGACTATTCAGGTGACAGGTAAAAGTTTATATACTGGAAGTGCACCATTGTGCAGGGGGGGGGGGAGCAGATAGCAAGAAAGAACCTGGTTCACACTGATCCACTGAGTCTTCCTCCTCACAGCGAGGACCTTCTGCATTGGACAAGTCATCCCAGGTGGTGGGTGATGCAAACACCCTGCTACTTGAACCATCGCAACAGATGTCTTCAGAACCAAGTGGTTCATCTTTATCATTTGTGGAGAATAGTTTGGGAAGTTGCTGGCAGCAGATAGTTGGTGGGAGTGGGGAGAGCTGGACTGGGGGAGGTTTGATGTCTTTCCTCCCTTTGGTTCTGATCACACAGTAAGTATCAGACAAGTTCTGCATTACTTAAAACCAATGCTTTGGAAGGCTGATGGAGGGCAAGCTAGTCAGCAGAAGCAGAGAGGACTGGAAAGGAAGAGGATGTCTTTCCTGCCTTTGGCACTGCAGTAAGGAGTAAGGAGTGGACAAGCACTGTACTATTTAAAGCTGGGCTATCCTGTACTGTAAACAAGCAATGGTGACCTACTATGTCCTGGACAGAGAGAATGTGGCATCTGAGGAAAAGAAGGAGTTGCATCTTGAGTTCTCCAAGGAATTGTTGAAGAGCAACAAGCCCAGGGAGACCCCCCCCCCACTGCCTCCAGGACAGAGACCTTGTTGCATAGGACATGTACTTGGAGAGGAAAGTAGCCAGCCTTGGACAAACATTATACAATCAGATTGAGGCCTTGTGAGGCGGAGGTTGCAGGAGATGAGGACACTGGTTGGGCTATGGAAAGTGCTTCATGGAGAGTGGCTTCATGGAGAGGCAGACTGCTCAAATGGAAGCTTACCTATAAGTCTGAATCCACAAGCAAGGGATTCATTGTTAGAAGTCATTGAGAAGATTGTATTATCAAGGGGCCACACAACCTCTCCTTTTGTGCACCTTGCCATGTATTGACCAACCCATTTGCTAGCACATTTTTGTGCATTTGTAACCACGTCTTGTTACATTATATGGCACGAATTGTAGCACTTGCTTTGTAAGCATTTGTAAATATCTGTTGTTGCATACACAGCACCTGCATCTGAATGAGTGGTGAGAGGACTGGCAGATTTGGAGTGCCCTTCACCCAGGTTTGCTGCTGCTGCCAGGTACTGGGTACAAGGGAGTGGCAACAGGATGCAAGCATCTTGTCTCTCATGCCTCCCTGGGGCACCTGGTGGGCCGCTGTAAGCTACAGGAAGCTGGACTAGATGGGCCTTTGGCCTGATCCAGCAGGGCTCTTTTTATGTTCTTATGTTCCAAGCCACTGCGGGCAAATGCCATATTGATCTGTCCCACTTGCATTCAGTGCGAATTGTGTTCTTCCCATCCCTCCCTGTGCTCCATCCTAACACAAGGGAAAGACAAAGCTGCACACAGAATTGTATGCATACCATCTTTCTCTTTAATTACACATAATTGAACATATATACTCTACTATTATTTTATTATCCCACAACTTTGTGTTGAGTTCTTAACCTGACATCACTGCTATCTGCCACATATATGGAGATTCCAGTTACGCTTGCAGATGCTGTAAAACCTCAATCTTATAACCCATTCACGTCCTTTAGCCATGTTGTATTTAACATCATCCTATCTGTTGCCTTTTCAAAAACAAATAGAAATGTCACCATAATAAAAATACACTTGAACACGTACAGAGTACTATTCTAATAGCATTCTTAGAACACAGACCAAATGGGTTTGTGAATCTTCTAAAAAGCATATGGCAACACTCCAGTATGACCACTGCATCTTAGGCTGGTACTATACCTATCACCACTGTATTTGATTCTTTTAACACACGGATAAGATGCCATTTGCTGAAGATTGATTTAATGCAGCTCACTTTGCAGCAGCTATAAAGAACTGCCATTCTGAATAAGAAGTCTCAGTGACTCAGCCATGTACCATTAAGAACAATTTGTGATTGCACTGGGTAAAAGAGCAAGTGAAACAAAATAAAGAAGTGATATGCATACTTCTCCAAAGGCACATACCAGCTCCAAAGGCAAAGAAGAAACTTTTGTCAGGATACTCTTCCAGGAGATCTTTCACCCTCTTGCCCATCCGCTCATTCCGCTTATAGATAAGCTCCTGACGGAAATAATTGTCTATCTCCTGAGCAGTGATGCGTTCGTGGGGTGGAAGAGTGGCATTGATGAAATTTGGAACCTAGGCAAGAAACAAAGAGATCATCCAAAGGGCAATATGAAATAAGTTTGACTAGTAAAGCCTAACCGACTATTATGAGAAACATGCGGTTGCTACTCATCAGGACTCCCAGGTAATGTTCAACCTGTGATGTCAGCATATTCAGCTTTTACCTTTCCCTGTTCCAGTTCTCAGGGCGCCACTTTCAACAGGTAGGGTAACAATGAATGACATGTAAGTTGTCTTTCTTTTACAGGTGGAGCCTCCTTACCATGGGGGTTCTTCTTCTGGACCACCTGCAGATACCAAAACCCATGGATAATGAAACCCATGGTTTTTGGTGCCCACTGGAACTCCAAACACAACCAGAACATGGCTTCTACAAGGTTCAGAATGACACCCAGAGCCTTTTGGGGGGGCTACTTCTGGTTTTTAGTGAAAACCCAAAGTAGCTGGCAAAAGGCTCCAGGCAGCATTGTGAGCCTCTCGGAGGCTCAGAAAACCTCCCCGACGCAATTGGAACAGGATTCTGGTCGCGTCTGGGAGGTCTTCAGTAAGTCAATCCAGGGGTTCGGCACCCACAGTGAGGAAATCTGCGGATGCCGAATCTGCAAATAAAGAGGCTCCACTCTTCACTATCTATATATATATAAAGAAGAGCGTATGTATGTATGTATGTATGTTTGTTCCACATAGGCTCCGCAACGCCTGGACCGATTCGCGCCAAACTCGGCACGCGGGTGCCTTGGCCCCCCGAAACCATCGCTGCGCGGTTTTGGAACGGATCGCGCCCCCACGGGCGCGGGTACAAGCGAATTTGTGGTTCTCTATGGCTGGCTATAGGCTGAACCGAACATTCCGAGGCTCTGGTGATGTCATGATGAGATGCAAATGACATGCGGAATCTTCAGGCAGCAACTGAACTCTTGACAGTTGAAGACAAACAGCAGCAAACAGGTTTCCCGCAGGCAAACCGATACAATGTGTTCTGTGGACATGTGGGCGGTCCCTGCTTGGCAGTGGACAGTTGGCACAAGGTGCTGTGGCTGTTGCTCTCTCTGAAAGTTTACTTTCACTGTGTAACGTAAGGCAATTGGGCAGGTGCAACCAAAGGCTACAAAGATGAAACAACAGTGTACACAGGAAACAACTGAGGAAAAAACAACAACAACTTGCAACGCTACGTCACAGAGCTGCTACATCTAGAGCAACAGAAACAGTACAGCAGCGTCACAAACAACTACAGGATATGAAACAGAGGGCTACTACACCTAGAGCAACAGATACAGTACAGCAGCAGGGATGGGACATATAAACACCGGGGCACACATGTGAGTGGGGGTGGGGTCAGGGATGGGACATATCAACACCGGGGCACACATGTGAGTGGGGGTGGGGTCAGGGATGGGACATATCAAGACCGGGGCACACATGTGAGTGGGGGTGGGGTCAGGGATGGGACATATAAAGACCCGGGC
>JAJKFI010000089.1:5262934-5288758 GCA_029204185.1 Lerista edwardsae
GTGGGGGTGGGGTCAGGGATGGGACATATCAACACCGGGGCACACATGTGAGTGGGGGTGGGGTCAGGGATGGGACATATAAACACCTGGGCACACATGTGAGGGGGGGCAGGGATGGGACATATAAATGGGCCATCTGTATGCCTGGTGAGTAGCTGGGGGTCGGGGATGGCACCTATAAACACCCGGGCGAAGCCGGGTACATAAAAGCTAGTATATCATATCTTACAAGGAAGACATGGATCAGCATCAGCTCTGCATATGTGTAATCAGGCCAGAAGGGGGTGGGGGCAGTGGGGCCAGGTGGCGTGGGCCTATGATTCTGAGGAGTCTACTCCAAGAGAGTTAAGGGACATCATTTAGCATTAAATATTAAAAATTAGAAAGATTTGCATTAATTTTTAGAGGCAATTTGTACGTATAAGAATTTTCAATGTTTGATATTTTTGATATTTGTGTTGGGTAGTGTCATGCGATGCGTATGTGTTTTGTGTTTCTGTAGTGTTAAGTGTTATTTTTGAGTTACATGTATTATTAGTTTAAATTAAATGTAAATCGAAGGAAAATGTGAGGGTTGGACAAGGGGAAATTGTATTTTTGGACAACAGCAAGGAAACGAATATCTTTTTAATGAACAATAAATAAAATTTTGATATGCATACTGTAAAAATAAAAAAAATTGAAAGATTAATATTCAGAAATTTGAAAGAAGATTAAATATATACCCATACATAAATTGTATGTATATTGCATTTATTACAAAGGTACTTGTAAAGTACAGCTTGAAATGGGGCCTACATTTCCCGTCTGGACCAGGCCTATATCCAGCTCTACACAGCCCTGTAATGTCTAGTTATCTCCTTAAACTCATTAAACATTACTTATTTATCTGAAGAGAAGGTACCACTGATTAAGCACCAATCAATACCCCAATGGTACTGATTATTGAACCCCTTTCTTCAGTGGTTTCCAAACGTGCCTGGGTCTTGATAACCCTGCAGCCTTCCCAGCTGAGCCAGGCATCTCCATCTTAGCTCTCACAAGATTTTGCAAAATTCAAGATGGCTGCACCTGGGGGAACAAGTAGAGGCTGACTAGGGACATTTTTGGGAACCCCTGCCTTACTTCCCAAGGGAAAGAGATTCAGAGCAGCATCTCCTAAGTGGCAGTAGTCCATGCAACAAGAAGGGAGAGCAAATGCTTTGCTGTCTGAGGGCCCTGGGTTTGATTCTTGCTATTTCCAGGCAAGGCAGAGAAAAACTCCTCAAAGGCCTGCTCCAGTCAGCACTGACAATTCAGAGGCAGATGGATCAAAGAACTCACTCAGTATGGCATCTCCTTAGGTAAGCCCCCCCCCCCCCGACACCTCGGGTATAGACTATGAAGGGCTTTAAAGACAAAATCCAGCACATTACCAGCCCTTTGTTGCAGAACCTACACTAAGTTCTTCCCTAAATGAATGGCAGACAAAAGGCAGCGGGAGGACAAGACACCAATGCTTAGAGGCCCTTCTGCAATGGAATACAGTTTTAAAATCCCCTCAACTTCCCTATTGCAATACAGTATCACTGCATTGCAGAATTTGTTTTCTGCAAACTGACAAGCAACTCAATCATTGTATTTCCCAGAGGTTGACAGGTCTGTTCTTTCTGAGGGCTGGCATTGCTTTTCCTAAACAAGGACAGACAGATATGAGATGGGGGGGGGGGCGGGGAAATTCCACAGAATGCAAAGCTCTGGCATAAGAAAGAAGCAGACCCGAGCAACGGAGCTTACACCCTGCTCACTACCTGCAATTGCCCCTGGAAGATCTTCCTCATATCCTCAATCCATACAATAAGGAAGCAATGGTTAAATGCCTTTAGTGAGTGCACTGGTATGAACACAGGAGGCATTAGAATGCTCACATCAGCAGTCCTCAGGGCCATATGGAACCAGAATCCAAGTCCCGCACAGGTTTAAATGGAGACAGATGGCAAAGGCATTTCAATATCACCGCATTTTGCATGGATGGCCAACACAGGGAAAAGTGTTCTGGTGCCATTCTGATGCAACTCATAAAGTGCAAATCAGATCAAATTTATCCATTCACCACTTTACCAGAATCCAATGTCCCTAATCGCATATTATCTCGAGCAGTCACCTGCTTTCATTAATGGCCTCTTCACAGTGGCTACTATAATCAATTCAAAATCAGAATTGAATAAAAAAAATATATTTGATTCATGGGATTTAAATTTAGAATTCAAGTTTGCTAATCCATTTCAACATAACTTTGTTTTTATTTAAACAAATCTGAGAGTGTGAAATATTGACAGACCTAGTTCTTGTGTGGTTGAGGGTAGCAGAGAGGAAATGAAGTAAAAGGCAAGCCAGCAGACAAGTGTTGCCCTCTTGTTGCTCAGACTAGCGAGGAACCACACTGTAACCTAGTGCTAAGAAAGTGAGCTGATAGTAACACCTCCAAGTACATTGGGTCACTATAAGCAAATATAGGAATACAGTCAGTCCTTCATTATCCACTAGGGTTAGGTTCCTGGAAATTCTCATGGATAGTGATTTCACAGGTAACAAACCATTGATCCTATGGGATCAATGGGGTTAGTTGCAATGGGTACCTTATCTGCCATGAGAAAAATACAGCAGAGACCTTCAGGAAACTAACAGAGTTCAGCAGGGAATGCCAAAAAAATCTCTGAATGCCACAGAGACCTTCCAGAGGCTACAGGGATCTTTTGAATGGCACCTGCAACCAGCATGGACCCCTTAAACATGGCTGGTATATGCTTCTGCCAGCCATTTTAAAGGGGTCAGCACTGGTAGCTGAAGGTCCCTGCGGCCTTCATAGTCTCTGCATAGTGGAAAAAAAGGACAGACACACAGATGAAGTAAGTAGCAATTCTGCCCCTGGCAAATAAGAGAATTTGCAGATAGCGAGTTTGCATATAAAGAGAACTGACTGTATCTCCCATAATATTCATTCCTTTAGAGCTGACTTGCTACAGCATCCTAGGTTGATTGATGGCCACTGTAGCCTATGGGAGCATTGCTGTCTTATTAAGGCAGGGTCAACCAGCTCCCATTTTCTCCAATGGTATATCCTATTGTGCTATTTCAAAAAGTATTCGATTCTCCAGGAATATATCCACAGCATTGATGAAGGTATTAAAGTATTATTAGCTCCTCATCTTGCTGTCCAACTATCACCCCAATGGAAATGCTGATTAAAATACAAAAAGCAAAGCAGTGCTATGTTTTAAAGGATAAAAAAAGTATGTCTTTAGAAGGCTCTGTCTTTTGGAAACACAAGCTGGCTAGCAGAAGAAGCTGGATTAGCACAGGTGTTGACAGAGGAGCAAGGAGCTGAGGAGGGCAAGACTCACTTGAGAAGTATCATGATTGAAGATGATGGAATTGAGATCTCCACAGTTGTAATGCTTGATAAGGTCCTCCGTTGTATAAGGGATCTGGAGGCTTCCTGCGCGGAGGTTCTCCTGCTGCAAAAGAGTCTGATTCAGAGCAAAGATCACCTAGGTGGGGGGAAGAGGAGGAAAAGGTAATTAATCTGTGGAACTGCTTGCCACAGGAGGCGGTGATGGTGTTTGGCCTAGGTGCCTTTGAAAGGGGACTGGACAGATTTCTGGAGGAAAAGTCCATTGCAGGCTACAGGCCGTGATGGGTAGTGCAACCTCCATACTTTAGAAGTAGGCTACCTCGGAATGTCAGATGCAGGGGAGTGGCAATGAGATGCAGGTTTCTAGTTGTCTTATGTGCTCCCTGAGGCATCTGGTGGGCCACTGTGTAATACAGGAAGCTGGACTAGGTGGGCCCTAGGCCTGATCCAATGGGGCTTTTCTTAAGAACCTAAGATCTTAAAGTATAGTTCCTCCCAAGTCCTTACTTAACTAATTCGCTAAAGTAAAATGCACAGGAACAAGAACGTTGACCTCAAACCCACAGAGTTAAGAATCCAGACTTAGAACAAAAAGAGAGACAATGCATACAAACACCTTAAGGACATTAGCTGAACACCGAGAAACCTCACAGTGACCTGCTGGTTATATATTGAGAAGTCTCACAATGGCCTGCTTGGCCTAGTTATTGGTGTGCTGGATGACCGGACTGGCTTTCCTTGGAGGTAGGAGGCCAAAACTACACACACAGTGGAACTGTTACAGCCAAACTACATGTTACATGCAGTTGGATGTAAGGTGGTCCCTATCTTTTTTCCAAGACAAAAAGCAGACAAGCGTTTCTCTCAGGCTATTTTATTTTACATACCATCCTAGTTGCTCCACCACAAACTCAAACCCAGTTGCTTCTCCATCACCACAGTGGAAAGATACTGTCAGCGGTATAATTTCCCTGTGGAGAAGCAGCAGCTTGGGGGACTATTTTGAGCAGAAAAAATGGTCCAAGGGGAAAGGGTTAATCAGCCCTTCCCCTCTGCCAGGACTTCACACTCGGAAGACTGGATCCTGGCTGCTTTTCTTTGAGAGAGAAGGTGGGGTTGGGGAAATTTGGACTCTTAGCACATTTTGCTATCGTTCAAAGTTTAAATAGTAACTAGCGCTAATGGGAACCAACAAGGTGGTCTATTAGATAGCAGTTCTCCTAGAGACAGATTCACATCAGTGTGATGTGAGCTGTTCTCTGTTATGAAAGGGGAGGTGGAGTACTTTCCCCTGAGGACATCTCAAATGTACTGGAAAACCTGCTAAACAATTTGTGAAAAAACGCTTCCTGTATCTATGGGTTTCTACTTTTCTCCATTCACCTGCTGTGCAGTGCAACTCTTCTCCTGAAGAAACTCTGCACTGAAGGATCTCACTCAGAAGGTATCCCCTCTTGTTATTAACAGAAATGCATGCAAGGTGAAACAATGGTGCAGGATAGTCGCCACAGGATGCTGCTACAACCTGCGATGATGGCATCGGCACGAGATGCCACGGAGCTTATCAAGGAGATGGATGGTGTTGCAGTTAAGAAGCCGATATTCACAGATGTTCTGTCAACAGCGGTGCCTTTATGGCAGATGGATCATTCAAAGCTAATAGCTGTTATAAATGGAAGCTCCTTCTGCGCAGCAGCAGAACTGAAAAGCTTCCCAATATGGTTATCGCGTTGGGCGATTGCAGTACCAGGTGCAGCTTCAAACAGAGTGCCCTTTGTGAAACACTTATCTTTGGTACACAGTTAAGTGACCTACAGTCCTAGGCTTTCATAAGATGGGGAAAAAATTCCAGAGCTTGTAAATGTTAAACATGTTTCCTTTGTGGCAAAGTTCGCCCCTCTCCCCCAAGAGATGGTGAGAGAGAGAGAGAGAGAGAGAGAGAGAACGAGAACACAAGGAAAAGCTAAAATGCAAACTTATCTAGAAGAAGCCCCCCCCCCCCAATAAATGCAATGTGGCCATTTCCTTCCCTGAGCTTCCTTTCCAACTTTCATTTCAAGAGGAAAAACATATTTTCAAGACATAGAAGAGCCTACCTGTAATTTTCATGCAGGCTGCCCTTTTAGCAGTAATACCTCAGCACAGCTTAGCAGCTGATGGTAGTCCTGGGAGAGCCCAAGGGCTGAATAAAGAGCTTCCGAGGGGCGCATCTGGTCCATACGATTGGCACCCTGGTCTAAATGGTACGTTGAAATATGGTACATCTCTAGCCCAAAAGGAAGTGTCCTGAAGGGACTGAGCTGTGACTCAGAATTCTAGTTCATATTTCCTGCTTTACTGGGTGATGTTAGGTAAGATATTCTCTCACTCTCATCCCTGCCGTCTGCAATAAGGGGTAATAATGACCTTCCTTGCAAGGCTGATGACAGGATTGTTACTCAAAATACTCTGTAAACACTTCTTTTGTCATTTGCAGCTAATGAGTTGCTAAGAGAGGGAAAAAAGTGCTAGTTTCTAGTCATGATCTGATTAATGGCATCACTTCCTGCTTAATGACATCACTTTTGGTCCTCAGCAGCGATCATTAATGCTGTATGAAACAAGTTCGACACCCCTGTGTGTGGGGAATTGTTTAAGTCTCACTCTAGCCCCACAATTAGGGGAAAGCAAAGACAATAAGGGGGTGGGAGCAGGACACACTTGTGCACTATCTTAAATCATGGGCTACAGGCAAGCAAAAAGTCTTAAGGCCGGCTTGGATGATAACATCCAGTACCCTGCCCCTTCGCCTCCACCTGACCGAGAGTGTGACCAGCACATCCGGCTTCTTCTTCCAACATGCTGCTCCTATATTCCTAACAATTTGGGGTAGGGGGGTAGGGTAGGGGTGGGCTCTCAACCACTGTCTCACATGACAACTAAACAGAATTTGGATGACATGTTACGCGGTGATTTGGACAACATCCTCCTGGCAAGTGATTAGGAAAAAAGACAAGTTCCTTATCTTGACCCCTTCCTCCACTGGAGAATAAGAACCGTGCACTAGGAGGGAAACATTCATGCATGCCCCTAATCAAAAGGGCTTCTATCGTGGCTTGGAGACAGTATCATTGGATGGTTCTGTTTGATAAGGATGTGAATGAGAGAATGCATTCTATGCCTCTGGAATAGTGCTGTGGCTTGTCTACTTCCCTGGACTAATTGCCTTCCCCCCTCCCATGGCCTAATGAGATGTGTTCAATTTTGCCCTTTCTTTTAGTGTTTAAAATTAAAAATTAAGGTTTTAATGCTGATTTTTTTAAAAAAAAAATACTTATTGCTGTGCTCATTGTACTTTATCATGAAGCTCTGTAGGCCACCTTGGACATTGGCTTCAACATAGGAAAAGTGGGAGATAAATTCTTCAAATTTATCTATATATAAAGGAGTGTGTGTGTGTGTGTGTGTGTGTGTGTGTGTGCGTGCGTGCGTGCGTGCGTGCGTGCACTTGTTCCGCATAGGCTCCGCAACACCTGGAGCGATTGACACCAAACTTGGCACGCGTATGCCTTGTGGTCTGGCGACAAACACTGCAGGGAGCAGACCCCCCCCAGCACCCCCGGGGGTGGGGGTGCGTGGGGGCCCCATGTGAAAATGGTCAAAAACGGCCGAAATCTGTGTCGAATCCGTAGTTTCCGGGGTCTCCGAGATGAGCAGCGATGCTCCCAATGCCATTGGAGTCCGGGTTCGGGCCCCCTCGGCGTGGGGGGCGAGAAGGTGTGTGAAACAAAACGTCCGCCATGCCCTGCAGGAATGCCTGGAGTGATTGACACCAAACTCAGTACGCGTATGCCTTATGGTCTAGCGACCAATACTGCGGGGATCAGGCCCCCCTAACGCCCCCTGGGGTGGGGGTGTGCGGGGGCCCCCACATAAAAATGGTCAAAAACGGCCAAAATCGGCATCGAAGCCATAGTTTCTGGGATCGCCAAGACAAACGGTGACGCTCCCGATGCCGTTTGAGTCCACGTTCAGCCCCCATCAGCATGGGGGGTGAGAAGGGGTGCAAAATAAAATGTCCGAAATGACCGACAGTGTCAAATCCACAGTTTTTGGGGTCACTAAGCTGACTGGTGACAGTCCCGATGACAACGTTACCGGGCAACGCCGGGTAACAAAAAGCTAGTAAATAATAAAAATATCATCCTCCAAACTGGTTGGGGACAGTATCATCCAAATTAGACCTCAATCTTCTCAATGAATTGTCATTTCAATCTGGGTACAAATGGGAGATACAAAGAGATTTACACCATTATACACGCCCATGTGCTACCACCACCACTGCTGCTGCCCATTGATACTGTGCCATGGTTAGTCTTCCTAAGAAAGATGCAATGCCAGAAGAAGCAGTATTGTAAGCAAAGTAAAAAACAGACAAGACAGAGTGGACGTTGTCAATCTTGGGAAATAATATTTCCACATTGGGAATAAATTCTGCAGGCAGTACCCATTTTTAGGCAGAGGTGCTACTTATTAATAGATAAGCAGAAGGGCATTAGCAGAATAAGAGGACGTCAGCTGGAAAATGTGCACTGGCTAAGCAGTTGGGCATACTCTAGTTGATTTTTTTTGTCCCCTAACAAACAGCACTGAATGCAGATTTTGGCTCCCTCGCATTGTGCTGTTATTTTGTTATTCCAAAACCTTCCTCAGACTGGCTTGAAGGAAGTCGGCCAAGTTTGTTGCCCTTTCAGAAATATTTCTCGTCCCCCCCCCCCACAACCCACACCAGGACGCCATCCCTACTAAAATGCATTCACACCAACATCAAAGCGATCTCTGAAAGGATGTATTGGGAGAACAAAAGTAACAACTTTATTGGAAAACTTAACCCCCCCTCCCCGCAAAATGCACACAGCCTCCCAACTCCCTATTTCCACTGCCATCTCCCCCCTTGCCCTACACATACACACACTCGCACAATTTTGGGAAACGTGGAAAAAATTGATTAAGCGCTGTAGTCAACATACTGCTTCAGGCCTCATTCTCCTGGCTGCAATTTCTTCAGCTGTCAGGGTAAGGGTGTGATGGGAGGGGGGAGAAGAACGACACTTGTCCCTTTTACCAGTATTGTTGGAGCAGGCTGCTAGGCTAAGGGGGTGGGGCCGGGGGGGTTAGAGCCCGGCAGATGCCTTTTTTGTCAAAGACAAAAGACCCCCAGCCATCCTCTCCACTTTTCATCACTTTCATCCAGGCTGGATCAAAGCACTGCTCTGCATATGAAAGGGACCTGGCATTATGCGCCTCAAATTAGCCTATCGCCACCCCGCTAGCCTCCAAGGCCTCTCAACAAAAGCTCCCACATCTGTTCGATCCGTTTGCTTCGTCTGCTGTGTGCGCGCGTGTTTGTTTCTTCTCCGCTCTCAGTTTGGAGAGCTATTCAGCGCCCTGAATCATAGTTTAGGGACAAGATCTTCCTTTCCCATCTTCCTCCGGAGACCCACTCAGTTGACAATTTGTTTTTCATTGTATCCAGGCATTAGGGCTTGCCATCCTCACTCCAGCCGTTCATGGTGGTGGTGTTGCTGCTGCTGCTGCTGCTGGCACAATTGAACAGTTCCTTCCACTCCCCCTTCTCTTCACCTGAAGCAGGAGACCCCGGGCTCTCTGTGTTGCAAGCGGAGACGGCTGCCCTGAATCAAAGCGATCCTTGAATCAAAGGCAGCGTGGCTATGAAAGTCAATAATCCGCTTTTGTCATGGTAATGGTCCATGCTGAGCACCGAGAAGAAAAGCAGGACTCTTTGCTTAGATGCTCTGCACTGCCTTAGATGTGCTACCCTGCCTCTCTCAGCTGCTTCTGAAACCCTTCTCAAAGCCTCTAACCTGAACTTTCTTCCCTATTGAAAGAGACCCTCTGAAGGACTACCCAAAATGCAGGCCCAGAAAAGGGCTGCTGGGCAAGATTTGGGAACTAAACCAATTGCTTAATGTGAAACAGTCAACCAGTGTGACACCAGTGCAGAATTTATGGTAATTTCTAACTATGTTTTTATTCCTTTTCATTTAATCACAGGTAACCATTTATTTAATGTTTCTCCCTTGGTGAAACTCAAGGCCACACACATGAGGTTCCCACACAGTCTCCCATCCAGGCTTTGGCCAGGCAAAGACCTGCTTAGCTTCAGTAATAGTAAGGTAGGTTGCTACAGACACAAGGACCACCATTTCCCAAAGAAATTCTTAAACAAGCTCTAGTTTCTTTCTCAAGGTGGACTATGGGTAATTCCACATTTTAAATGGCGAATATGACTGCCATGTATTGATTGGCGTTTCTGCAGCAGCCACATAAATGTAACATTCCCAACATCTACGCATTATGGTGGCTAGCTAGGAGACCAGCTGGACAAGATCTCTCAGGGTACATCATCATTGAAGGATGCATGACTGTCATTCACTCCTTGTATGCTTGCCATAAAGAGCACACCTATTAACACTGGTGCATTCATACCAAATATTATTACTCTGGTCACTCTCAGAGCAAATTGTGTAGAGGTCAACATAAAAACCACAGTCCCACAAGCCAATCTCTAGAGAGTCTAGTCTAAAAGTTGCAGCAAAAGTATCAAGTGCACCCCCCCAAAACCCCATGTTTCTGCACTTAAATGGTTATTAATGCTAATTGACAGGAAAGTAAAAATTCCTTGATTTAATTTAGGCACCAAATAAGGCAAGCCTGGAAATTACATTCCAGAAAAAAAATATAAATGCATCAACTTTAATGCACAGATATGAGTAACTTATAAAATTTTATTTTTACTGGAATTTTAACATGAACCTGTAAAGCTCGCTTGCTCATTCTCTCTTGCTCTCTCTCACACACACACCCCATAATATTAATGACAACACTGGGTGGAAACTAGGAATGGGATGGGCCTTCAAAAGGTGCGAGTCCAAAATGCAAACTCCCCCCGCCCTTTGAAATGGCTGCTTCCATTTCAAGTTGGGTCCAGGCAGCCTCTTTCAAGCCAGTGCCAACTGAAACAGGAAATGGAATTTGCATTCTGTTTTCACCAGTCCTCCCTTCCTCTAAAAGAGGGCAATGTAACAGGTGGCAGATGGTCCCCTTCCAAGCAAAGGAATCCTCACTTGGCCTCTCCTTGACTAAAATGACACATGGAGTTCCATTTCCCCCAGGGTCCCTGGCAGGAAACAACACCATGTGTCATTTGTAGGCAAGGAGAGGCCTTTCCAGGGCCTCTCCTACCTAGAAGGCACTGCCTACTACTCCATCCTATTTTTCCAAGCTCGCTTGGTTTGAGGGAGAGGATCAGACAGGCAAATTGGGAGTAGCAAAGAAACAAACTTCTCTGCTGTTCATGGTGAATGCTTGCAAAAAAAAAAATCTTCAAATTTTGTAGTCGGACTACTCAAAGCCTAGATAAAGTTATTTTGGGTTCACACACCTTTAGTGGAAACCACGACAAGAGATGATGAGGGTGCTCCGAATCCACCCTGCTCAAATGAGCATTGGTAGAAGTACTGTAAAAGTGTCGGATAACTAATGTATATTTACATATTTTCTTTGTATCCTTTTTGACAAGTCCTCCCAGGTAGGGCTATCCCATCCATGAGATGGTCATCTTAGGAAGCCACCAGCCACCACTTGCATCTGCATCCAATTCCAACTCCTTACTGGCTAGGAAAAGAAGGAAGAGATGCTAAAACTTCTCTCAAAAGGTGCTCTAGCCCACCACTCCCCTTTATTCCAAATTTCTTCCACTGTTCTTCTCCTCCTTGTTTAAAATCCAGAGAGCCCAGAAGGAGAAGCAGCTCTCAATATCTGCCAGGGGGGGGGGAGGGCAGTGACAGCATTTGGCACCCAGTCACAGGAGCCAGAATACCTTGGCCTGCCCCTCTGTTGTGCCAACTTGCCTCTCAGCAATCTTATGCCTGCAGTAGGCCAATTAGCTTCCCTTCTATAATATAAAACCACCCTAGTTTTACACAAGGGACCACTAAACCCCACCACCCAAGAGAAGGCAAAATGCAGTCTGCTCAGCCACAATGGACCTTTCTTGTCCAGTCGGTGGCTCCAGGGGCGTGGCAGTGACACAACTACCCACAGTCTCCGATAGCAACCTTAGTTCCAACCACAATCACAGTCCCAGCAGCTTCAAGTATCCTTCATCTAATCCGTCTGTCAGTCATTCAAACCATCCATCAGTCAGTCCCATTTTCCAAACTCCTACCTTCCACTCTTCTCTCCACAACACTTTCCCACCTCTCTAGACCCACACCTGCCTGACAATCAAGCTTCTACCTTTACTCCTGAGGCCCTCATCTTACTAGGCTGCAGCTGTGAACTACCTGCAAGCAAAAGTTCACCCTGGCTGACATAGACAAGAGGCCACTGCTGATACCATTCCCTACTGCTTTGGGATAATCTGCCGCATCTTCCATTGCACCCTCCTCCCAGGACAGAACTAGACATCAAAACCACAAGGCTACCTCCAAAGCCAAAGATCGACTCAACTATTATATTAAGTGCACGCAGCTATGAAATGTGTGATGCAGTGTCATCATGTTGTGCACTTTTGCCCCTGGGTAGGGAGGATATGGGTAGGGAGGGATGTAGTGGTGCAGCGGGTTAAACTGCTGAGTTGCAAGCTTGCTGACCGGAAGGTTGGCAGTTCAAGACTGTGCGCTGGAGTGAGCTCCTATTGCTTGTCCCAGCTCCTGCCAACCTAGCAGTTCAAAAGCACATAAAAATGCAATTAGATACATAGGTACCACTTCGGTGGGAAGTTAACGGCATTCTGTGTGCCTTGGAGTATAGTCATGCCGGCCACATGACCACGAAAGCTTGCCCTCGGACAAACGCCGGCTCTTTGGCATAGAAACGGAGATGAGCACCGCCCGCTACAGTCGGTCATGACTAGACCATTTGGTCGTGGGGAAACCTTTACCTTTAGGGAGGATATAGTGAAATACTGTATACCACACAGTGACAATATATTTCATTACAAGAAAGAAGAGAGGGTACTAGATCTGGGGCTCTAGTTTTTGGCAGCAGCCTTTTGTTTTGCCATTTGTTTTGTTCTTGTTTTGTTCTGCCCACAGATAATCCATTAGACATACTAATCCATTTTGACATACTAATTCTGTTTTACTGGCCATTGCCACTGCAGGCCAAACTTATTTCTGTAATACCAAGGATGTATTAAGCCTATTATGACATTAAAAAACAAACAGGTGAGTTGCATATTTGTAATGAGGATTTATAGTGCAAAGACATATGGGGTGCTGCTTTTTCCATGGAAGTCTTTTGAATGGAGGTCAGGCCATTTATCTATTAAATTTGCCCTCCACTGCAACACTGTCCCCAAGTGCAGCACTTTACTTTTCATAAGAATGAACAGCAGCCATTTAGTTTATGTTGGAAAAAGCCAGAAGGTATACTTAGGAGCATTGGAAGGGGGCAAACCTGCCCCCTATGGCTGCAGTACCTGGGCAAAAGGCAAGTTTTGCCCTCTTCCAAATGCATCCCAGGGTGAAAGTCGTTCACTTTTATCTTTAGACATTAACACATGCAATCAGCATGGCCCCATTCTGAGTTTTATTTCTCGTTCACGCTAGAGTGCGCTGGAATCTTCACAACTGGCTATAGGCACACATCGTACTTGAACAGTAACCTAAGTCTCAACCTTATCCTGTAAAATATTACTAAAATTTGTTCTCTTCAATTCTCTGGCATCTCACCTGCTCTCCATGAGGTTGCAAAACTGATGGCTAGTGGTTTCGCTGTATCCTGTGCTAGTTCCTTTAGAAGCCATTTGGGGAGTGTCATCTGGTCCTGCCGATTTAGAAATATTTAATTTTACTAAGTATTCATGTACCTTCTTGGGCTCAAGATGCTGGTCAAGGCTAACCAACATTATGTGATTAGTTTGCAATTCTTTGTCCACATTCTTGCAGGAATCTTCATGAAGTTTTGCAAAATCTGAATGTAAATGGCAGAAGATTTAGTCGAGAGGGTTAATGCCTCCATTTGCCTGAAGATAAGAGCTGAAGATCGCCAGTTCGGGACAGCCGGAAGTCTCTGTGAGCGGCAGACCTCGTTAATTGCGGCTGATTAACAGCTGAGCTTCGGCTGCCTTGTGTGAGGGGGAGTTGTGCCGAAGTTCAGCCGCTTCTCTGGTGGGAGCAGGGAAGCCGCTTATCAGCCAGCAAGAAGACAAACGGGTGGCCAGAAAGAAGGACTAAATCCAGAAAGATCCATCTGTATGTGTGTAGTTCTTGAAAGATAGAACATTTCTGTATAAACTGTAAAAACCTTCGGGTTTCTGAATAAAGTCTGCCCATGTAAACCGCCTTGAGTTATAGTCATTAGAGAAATCTGGTGACCTAAGAAAGGTGGTATATAAATCCAATTATTATTATTATTATTATTATTATTATTATTTAAAGAACTGTGTCAGAAATGGCCACCAAGTTCCTGTGACAGTTTTATGTGATTGGAAGTTCTCATTTGCTAAAAATACAAATATTTGTGTGTCCAAAGGCTTCCAAACATGTTCTTGACACATTATATACAATGCTGGGGAAAAGTTCCAGGAACAGGATTAATCCAAACAGATATTAATGAAGGAGGTTTATGTCACTGCTTATGAATCTAAGCACTGTGCGTTTACACTGATGTGGAAAACTGATTCAAATGATATGGGTTCCCCTCAAGATACTCTGGAAATTGTAACTGTGTTAGGATCTTATACATTCCAGCTATAATTTATCAGAGTTTCATAGAATTAAATTTCCCAGAGTTCCTCCACTGATAACTCTAAAACGGATATTAAGTTGTTGGGCAGATTTCCTGCTGAACCTGCAGTATATTAAAGACAACCCTCAAAAACACTGTGCTCCATTTCTACTACTTTATTCCAGTTTATTTAGTAACATTATTATGATGTGCATTTCCCAGCCTCCACTCCAAAGCATGGGGTAGCCTTTGGAGCGACACACTCTGTGTCAGGACACAGTGTCAGGTGAACTATACACTGACAAAGGGGTAGCAACTTATGTCTATCATAATATTGTATGGTGTGGCTGGTATTGGGTGCTGTAGTGGAACTACAAGTTGAGGGGATGGGGAAGGCCTGACTGTTCCTCAGAAGGCCTTATGGGACAGAAACATGTTCTACAAGCTCTCAGTTCTTTGGGATGCCCACAAGTCAGAAGATAAATAAAGATATCCTTGAATGAAGGTTGAATTACGGGAGTAGAGCCTGAGGCAGCTGTTAAAGTTATCCTGTCTGGTAAATTTACCCTGTCTTGATTATGAAGGGGCAGTTAGAATGTCCTCTGTCTCAGCCATGGCACCTGCAGGCACTTAACATACCCTCAGTCTGGAGAAGCTCTGCTCACAATTACTACAAAATAAATCCAGCATTAGCTGTTGCTAGAAAAAAAAGTAACCTTGATTTAATCACATCCTCATTTAAAAGGGAGGAGAAAAGTAGCTCAAGGACATTAGCACCAAGCCCACTTCAAAGCATTCACCAGCAAATCAGCTGATGCTTCAGCATCTCTCCTGCGCCACACAGAGGTAAACATGCACATTTTCCTAGTAACCTCCTTACCTCACAAGCAACCTTCTAGTGTCAATCACATCTCCACTTTTCAACACAGTTTGATTTCTGCATCTGCTATTTTCTTCCCGTGAAAGAAAAATGGAAAGGACACTTGGAACAGAACATTACAAAAGAGATGCTTATCCAAATCACTAACAATCAAAATCAAATGCCCATTTCAAGAATAAATGCTGCAGAAGGAAGAAAGAAGCAGGGAGAGACCAACTGCATGCTTTTCTTTCAAAACAAAGTTACAAAAGTGTTCAAGAAACTGCAGACAATGATCATAAATAGCTTTTCACAAATCTATTTATCTGAGAACTCAACATAATGAATCTTCACTATGAAATCAACCATTTTTTTAAAAGCATGAAATATACTGTAAGTTTTTAAAATCCCAGTTTCTAGCATCCAGAACTTGCTATAACCCATGGATAAGTTGAGGGTAAAACTTAAGGGTATAGTTCTTAGGGGGAAAAATCAGACAAAATTATCTAATTTTCTTTCAATTAGATAATTTTGTCTGATTTTACCCAATTTTGTTTAATTGTTACCTGATGCCAGATCCTGACAAATTTTCTACTAGTAATTGTTACCTAACAACAGTACCTATTTATTGAAGAGAAAAAAGTAAAATTATAAAGGTGCATTTTCATTTAACTCAGAATACTAAAACAAATCTATGAGCCAGAAAGTGCCTTTCTTATTGCTATAATCAAAGAGATGTTTAAAGTTAGCGTTACCCAGATGCAAACTGGGACAGAATGCCTATACCTTTAACCACTGTATAGAAGAGGGGATTTTGGCAGGTGCAGCTTTTGAAAGCATGATGAGCTTCACCTGCCCAAATTCCCTCTTCTATACAATGGTTAAAGGTATAGGCACTCTGTCCCTATCAATTTAAATTAACTTAAAAGTGGCTCTAAATGTCTTATGGAAATCCTTCAGAGTCAGATTCTTTATCAGAGGCAGTCTAAAATTGTTTTATTTTTTGTGGATGGCAGTGTTATCCTAAAAAGGGGCCAAAAGTGCAGTTATGTGTTTTAATTCCAAATTAATATTTCAATCAATTTTAAAGCATTCTTATCAAGTGTAATCACTGTCATATAGGAGTACATATGTGTTTTGTGGCTGTTGGCTGACATAACCACAGACATCACACACACACACACACACCCCGAAGAGCACACCTACTTGCAATGCAATACTATGCATGTCTACACAGAAGTAGGCTCTATTGTGTTCAATGGTACTTCCTCATAGATAAGTATGCATAGGACTGCAGCCATATAATAGTCCACTACTTGAATTAAACTTACAGGAGCCATTTAAGAGTTAATGCTGCCAAACATAACCAAATTAAAACACTGAGAAGATAGCGACTTGAACCAACAGAATTGAACATAGCATTGAATTGCTATGGGGAAAAAACAGTTTTAAATGGCAGGGAAAAACAAAACACCGACCGAGCAAGGAACTAACCATTTGCTCACTCACAAGTAATAAATGCAACCCTGTAGCTCAGTTTTGCTTTCCATAAAGTTCAAAACATTTTCTCAGCTTAGAGGGAGAGACTTCCTTCTCCGAGTGTTTTTGGGACCTACATTCATCGAATCAGGACAATTCTGGTAATGTTGCATTCCTCTCTGCCTGCCCTCTACAATGGACCAGGGCATGATTGCCTACTCATGAGTAAGCACAAACTCATTTTTCATAGAGTTCCATGCATTTTCCTGGGCTGCTTCTCACAGCATGCTCAGAAGCCTCTGCAGCCTGCCTTGCTCCACTGGAGGGCCTTGCTCTGCACCATGTGACTCAACGCATTTACCATATTAACCATGTGACTCAACACGTTTGCCATCTTAACCCATGCATAAGTTGATGTTGATGTCAGGTTGTCTGGGCAATTTTAAGGCATAAATTTTTCAACTTATACACAAATATATATGTGTATATATTTGTATACACATATATCCTCTTACCCTGGGTTGTGCTGCAACCAGCCCCAACCCCAAGCTGAATACAGGTCAGGTCAGCCAGCTGGCTTGCCTGTTCCAGTAGAGGTTAGGATTGGGTTATAGGTGGCTTGAGGGACGTGGTGGCGTAGCGGGTTAAACCGCTGCTGCTGGGCTTTCCGACCGGAAGGTTGGGAGTTCAAGACTGCGCAACCGAGTGAGCTCCCGTTGCTTGTCCCAGCTCCTACCAACCTAGCAGTTCGAAAGCACCTAAATGCAAGTAGATAAATAGGGACCACTTCGGTGGGAAGGGAATGGCGTCCTATGTGCTACGGTGTATAGTCATGCCGGCCACATGACCACGGAAGCTAGTCCTTGGACAAAACACCGGCTCTACAGGCTTAGAAACGGAGATGAGCACCGCCCCCTACAGTCGGTCACGACTAGACCATTCGATCGTGGGGAAACCTTTACCTTTATAGGTGGCTTACAAGACAAGCTAAAATGTTATCCATTTAAAATAAACCAAAAGTATTAGAGAAACATGAAATTCAAAAATTATGATTAGTTTCTGTTCTTTGGGAAAAGTATCATGATTATGAATTCTGAAGTTCTCTCTCCCTCTCCCTCTCTCCCCATTCAAAATATCACATGAAAAAGTCATTCCATGAGTCCTAGTAATTTTGTCAGCAGAAGTTCATTTACAGAGAAAAATATTTACATTGAAGTGCCCTTCAGTGTCACACAGAATTGATTAAAAAACACAGAAGTTTTATATTCCAGTTCATCCCGCTAGTTAAACTTATCATTATTGGATTGGATTATGATTGCTGCAAAATGTACAACTTTAGTGCCTAACCACTAAAGGGCTTTGTATTTGTTTAGATTAGCAAGAATGGGTCGAACCACACTTAGTTAAGTTTTTGATCAGGTACAAGCTGCAAAACACAATAGGGAAGGTAAAAAACACACACAAAAAAACTCAACTCTTGCCACATCTCTACTCCCTTTCCTCTAGCAAAGTATATGTTACAAACTACACTCCACAGCTAAGTGCAGTAACACCAATTGGTACATGAGCCCCTGTCAGGGAGACCAGATCTCAGAAGACAGAGCACATGGCACAGGACCATACTTATCTGACTTCAGGCTGTGCACACCTAGTGGACACATGCAGGAACTGCTGTGATGGACACTATGGAGAAAATGCACTTTGCATACAAACTGTCCACAAATTGCCTGTAAGAATTCATGGCAAGATACCGTATTAACATGTGCTCTCTCAGTATTCTTATTGCAGGTACTCTGCTCCAGGAGGACTCCAAACAGGCACCCAAGTACTCCACCACCCCAACAGGAGAAGCAGGACGACATACCCCACACGAGCAAGCAAAGTCATTTCTGGATTCTTCCAGAGGAGGCTGTGGCTTTGCGAACTGGCTGCTGCTCTGTTCTTTCTCCTTTGGAAGCACGACAAGAGCTTCCACTTTCTGGTCTGGCACCTGTGGGGGACCGCCCACTGCTTACTACGCTACTGAGAACAGTAACTCTTCAGAATTCCCCTGTAATCCCCATCAGGGCTCTGAGAAACAGGTGTCACCCCAAACAGGGCACTGCTGTAATGGGCCCCCAGGCAACAATACTCTCCCTCACAAACTCCGAGTATGCATTCCAGTCCAGACACCATGTGCTACTGGTGGGGCTGTTATGATCTTGCTACGCTTTCTGTGCTTCCCTTTGCTATCCACATGCAGGTTTCCAACCGGGGAAGAAGACTCACATCTAGTCTTTTCCAGCAGGTTTGCCCCTGACTGCAGAACAGTTAAGACCTTCCTATTTAAGAAACTGTTTCCCATGGCAGAAAGCTGAGAATGCATTTCTGTTAACTGGTTTCAGCAGGAACCATTATAATACAAGCCTCTTCAGCACAGAGAAGAAGTTAAAATCATACTTTGCATTCTTTTTTGTTTTGTTTTATTATATAGGCATGCCCTGGTACCTGCAGGGGTTCCATTCCAAACCCCCCCCCCGAATCCACCTGAAACCGTGGATACTGGGGAGGCCTTTTTAAAGATAGGGGAACATTTAACAAATCTTTTTTACCTTGTTGTAGCAAAATGGTCCCCTATCTTTTTAACAGGTGTCCTAGTATCCATGGATAATTGAAATCGTGGATACCGGGGCATACCTTATGTTCTTATGAGTCATAAGTCACTCCTGTAAATGACCAAAAGGGCTCTCTTGGGCAAGAGGTACTACAATATACATCTTAAAAATGGAAGCTGGCTTACTTTTTACTGAGAAAGGAATGCACTTGCACTTTTTTTGTCATGCAAATCCTAGTCTTGCTGGACAATAGATGACATTTAATGGCAAATTATTCTCCTCTTTTGCAGCTTGGGGCACAATCCTAACAACGTTCCAGCACCGGGGTAAGGGTGAGGTAAGAGAACAAACACTGTCTTACCTTGAGGAGGCCTCAGTGACTGTCCCCCCAACTGCAGGATGCAACACATGCCTCATTGGAACAGCTATGTCAATGCTGCAAAGTTGGTTAGGATTGCGCCCTAAGTATACTAGAATGCTCTACTTGACGTATTATTACAATTATAGAGTATCTAGAGTCCCTAGTTGGGCCTCCTTCCAGATATAAACTATATACACAAGTCTGGGACTGTACCACTGCTGGTGGCTTTAAAAAAAACAACTCTTGGTTTAAAAAAAAACTCTAGAAGGTTTTCCCCTCAAGCACAAGATTTTGAAACTGAAGACTGGACTGACTGACTGTATTTACACACACACTTAGGCCTTCGCATTGACAGACTCTTTTGAATACAAGTTTGCTACTTGCATGAACAGAGGGTATGGACGGAGAGAGAACATCAACATATGAAAGGGTGGGTGATACTGACTGCAGCTGCCCCAACTGCTGTTGTGCTGCCTCTAGTGGTTGCATTCGGTTAGAGTTATAGCAGAGATTTAGAAGGTTGCCACCTACTCATCTTTATGAACTGTCCATATTTCAGAGCTAGCGGAACATGGACAGTGTGTGTGTGTCCCTGATTTTTGCTCTCTTGGAAAACACACACACACACAGGCAGAATTGTGTGCTCAACTCAACTTTAATCAGCTTTGCTATCAATTGGAAGAGTTGATGCCTGCTGTTTCCAAAAGATATTCTTTCTCCAATAGTAAGTATGCAGTTTTATAGAAATAAATGATGGGATCTTTTTGTTTAACATTGCTACTGGAAATGCAGAGTGATGACTATTATGACGATGACACAGGGCAAGTTCATGGAGGAGAAGGTGAATTAATGGATATATTCCCCATTCATTAGTTTTGGCCTTATGTGCTCTGAAGAATGAAATTGCCATCTACGGCAAAACAAAGATTACACACTGTATTACAAACTGGTTACATTGTTTAAGGGCTGGAAAAAAGTACGATGGTCCCTGTGCATAAAGCACTTTCCTCAGCAAGTACTCTATGCATGGCCCATCACATTGACATTTACTTAACATGTGCACTGTCCATGTCATTCATGCTTAGTGTCACCTGACCAATGATGGACAAGCTGGGTGGATGCATCTTGGTGTAACAACACCATGTGAATGGGCCAGAGCATATAGTAAATGCACTAAACAAGATGAAGGCCATTTGGACAGGTGAGTGTGATATTCCCCACTACTATCATGCCTGTTTAAGCCTAACAACAAGGCTGAGAGTGCAATTCAAACTGCATTCTCGGCCTAACACTGACCTGAAAGTGCTGTAAAACACATTTGTGGCTACTCTGGAGTCGGGAAGTCCAGCACAAGGATGCATGCTAGCTTCCCCCTCACCAGATCCCAACCAGGCAGGGATGAGTTTGCACTAGCTTGAGGGGGGCTAGAACATGGAATTGGAATGCGAGCATCTCAGGACGGGGAAGGATGGACTGCTGGGAGGATCGGGCTGGGGAGGACACGCCTGGGTGACTTAGGCCAGATCCTAATCCCCTCCCAGTCAGCCCAATGTTACATCAGTCTGCCCAGATGTGCACTAGCCATTTTGCTAGCGCATATCTGAATAGTCCTATGGGGTGGCTGCCATGTGACACAAGATAAGGGGAAATAAATCCCCTTACTCTGAGTTGCACAGCAGCCACTTCCTCCCCTGTGCTGGATACAGGGTAGGATACTTCCTGCGTTAATAGTAGTGAAAGCCTAGGTATATGTAAATGTGTGCCATCAATAGTAGAATCTGGGGATCATTTTACAACTCAACTACTTTAACATTGTTTGCACGTTCTTCATGTCACAAAGCACTAGGCTGGTGAAGATATCATTTAGGAATGTCAGCTTCAAGAAATCAGGATGCATGTAGTTTGGAAATCATCAGGATTCACCCAGTGTGAATAAGATGAGATCTGAATGAGTGCATGCTGAATTCACTGTTTGTTCTAAGCCAACAATCTTAGCCAATCTTGTTCTAAGTTCGTTTGTCCTGACTTAAAACAAACCAGGATAGGAAGCAGAATCCTTCTTTCATGAGCAAGCGCACATGAGGTTAGAAGCTGGTATGCAAAACCTTAAATCCTGACAGTGCAAGGCATCAGAACCAGCTCATTGCTAACCGATCCTTCACAAAACAAATCCCTAATCTCAAGAGTCCCTAACCCCAAAAGTCAACTTGGTCCATCATGAACTGTCAAACATCTTCTGCTTGGTATATTCATTATCAGAGAACACAACACATTCCAACCTAGTGAAATATGAAATTAAGCCAGGAAAGGACCTATTTGCTTGTTTCATTATCTGATCTACACAATCCACAAAAGTCTGACATCCAGCCAAGAGCTTCCACTTCAAGAGCCATTTAGATGCCACAGGTTTTGGCTGGAAGCCCTCCAATACCCACTCAATGATGTAAACATCAGAAGGTGGCTTGGATCAGAGAACCCTGCATGGTTTGAAGCTGATATTGAGGTGTCAGACATGAGACTGCAAAGGTTTTCTGACATGGAGAGAGAAGTTGGTCTGAAGTTTTTCCATGCCACTGGAGATACACATATTCTCTCGCTTATGGTACACATCATATAAATATTACAGAATAGCAACTATGAATGAGGACTCTGAGCATAACAATTAGTACCAGACAGGTATGGTGTTGTTTTTAAAACCAATAAAAGGAAGAGGTTTCTAATGAGGTAATGACTCATTTCTACCTCTACTGACTAATGAGGTATTAGCTATTGCAAAGAAAAATTAACCAGTATAGCACACAAGAAATCCAGATTGGAGTCTCCAAACTACAGCCTGGGGGCCACATCTGGCCCACCATAAGATTTTATCCGGCCTGCAGCAACTTTTTGGGGGGGGCAGAGAATTTGCTAATTTTTGACATTTTTCCTCATTGCATCTCATTTCTCAGTTTAAGCATGGTATTGTTTCTTTGTTATTGTCATATTTCTCTTTTGTTCTGAACAATATCATGCCGATTACAAAAAAAGAGCGCAGTAAAACTTATTTAAATTTAATTCATTCATTTCTGAAATTGAATTTTTTTTAGCCCATGAAAATGTGTAATATACAAGATGTGGCCCTCATACTGAAATGTTCAGAGGTTCCTGGATTAGATATTAGATGACAGATCCAGGTCTCTACCACACATGCACAAAGCAGCAGAGGAGAGTGCAGCATTGAGGAAGTGTCTAACTCCTCCCAGCCCCATTTCTTTTGCACTGACCTCCCTAGCCAGCTATCCTCACTCTCAGTTCTCAGAGAAGTGTTTGCCATGTCTGGGGGCAGAAATGGTTCTGTCTTGGTGGAATAAAGACTGAAAGAGAATAGTGATGACCAATGCAGTTTCCATCCTTCCTACTGCATTTTAAGTGCCCAGCAGGGATACGGGATTGATTCCCACTCCTAAGACTCCACTGAATATCTAGATCTGAACTGCACTACTTCAGGAACCAGACTGAATTATTACACAGTTGAATTATCTTCTATTGAAGAAAATTATCTGTAAACAGAAATCTAGATGTTGCGTTCTATCTTAGCCTTCACTTTGATTTCAAATTCTCTAAGGAAGTGGTTGCCAACTTGGGGTGTTGCTACCTCCTTAATGTGTGCCAACATAGCAATAGCGGCAACAGCACCTCCAGGATTACGCTGCTGCCATGAAAATTGGTTTGTTAACATACCTGGGGTTGCTGTGGCCTTCTGGAGAGTGCAGGGAGCTTGTGGGCCCTTCTATGGGCCTTCCCTCGCCTCAAAATGGCTCCCTAACATAATTGCGATCCTGGTTTCATGACAAAAACAGAGGTGGGTCACGATCACTTTAAGGAGCCATTCTGAGGCATGGGGGGGAGGCCCACAGAGGGGACCATGGGTTTCTCATACCCTCCCTTGGGCCTCAGGAATCCCCAGGTACACTTAAAAACAACTCTTATTTTGTGGCGAAGGCGCTATCCTGAAAGTGGTGTCGCTGCTCCCCCTACAAATACAGTAGTCCCAATCTTCATTTAAAGGCTGGGAACCACTGCTCTAGGGCAATGCTTCCCCCCAACTCCTACAAGGGAGTTGAGAGCACTGTAACAGTGGGCAGGGGAGGGACTAAGGCAGCAAATGCAATCCCCCGGATTGCGCTGCTTAAGGAGCG
Source organism: Lerista edwardsae (assembly GCA_029204185.1). Lineage (NCBI taxonomy): Eukaryota > Metazoa > Chordata > Lepidosauria > Squamata > Scincidae > Lerista > Lerista edwardsae. The sequence continues at coordinate 5,286,537 of JAJKFI010000089.1, forward strand.
AAGGGGTTATTCTCTACTTACCATTGCCAGCCTTCGGGGGGGGGGGTGTCGGGAGCCTCCCACCCACCCACGATGGCTCTGCAGGGTTTCCCAAGCCTCCTGAACAGTTTGCTGCCACATGTTGTGCTGATGACCACTAGTTTGTGGTTGGCCACTGTGGGAAACAGGATGCTGGACTTGATGGACCTTTGGTTTGATCCAGCATGATTGATCTCATAATGTCAGCTCTTTAAGTCACAAGTTTCCATCAGTACGAAGGGGATACTAGTGACCTACCCTCACAAACCCCAATAATAAAGACAAGTGAGGTAAGGACCATTATTATTATTATTAGAAAAATTTATATACAGCCTTTCCCAAGCCAGTTTGCAAAGCTAGATAATTGTTCTATTGCATTGTACTTTTTAAGTGGAAAACAACAAAAATGAAAGCATTAAAACATTGATTTCAGCATTAAACTCAAACACATACACAAAAATATTTAAAACAGAACAGAAACCAACACATTTCTTCAGGCGGGGGTGGGGGTGCGCAAAACAAATTGTCCAGGGAAGCAATTAGGCTACAACACTATTCCAGGGTCAAAGGACTAAAATCCACTAAAATCACCTATCATCCAAATGGCCTGCAAAATAGGTATGTTTTGAGTCCAAAAGTGTCACTAGGCACTTTTGCATTGTGTAAACGTTATACAATAGTGTTTCTCAAACTGTGGGGTGGGACCCACTTGGTGGGTCACAACATGGTGTCAGGTGGGTATGGAAAGCTGGACGCCATCTTCCATCTTTGAAGCTGCAGACCTTACACTTGCTATATTCCTTTTGTGAGTATATCACAAAAAACAGCTTGAATTTTCAAGTGAGTTTTTTTTTTTTAAAAAAAGTTTTTAGTTCAGTGCTTTTACATAATTTTTTGTACTTCTCTTGCTTTGTCAAGATGTTTCATGGTTGTGCAACTGCTACAGGCCTAGAATGCCAGTTTGCATTCCAGGAGTGTCATTTGATTGCATCACAGTGATGTCACTTCTGGCTTGATGATGTCACTTCTGGCCATGACATTACTGCCAGTGTGTCCTGACAAAAGAGCCATTCTAAAAAGTGGGACCCAGTGCAAAGAGTTTGAGAACCACTGATATACAAGAAATTGAATCACCTCATCATTAAGAATCTCATTGCCTGTCACATCCTGGCAGGCAGGAGACCAGCTTCCATTATCAATGAATGATACTCCCTGAAATTTGGATATTAGAGGACGGCTACATTCTGTTTCCTTCCCTGCTTCATGTTCATCAACATGGAATGTAAACTTTGCAGACACTAAGCTCTCATTTTATGCCTGATCTGATCTGTATGGATAAGCTTTTGTAAGAAAAGAAAAAACTGATGACAACAACAGAACTATGCTCAACAGTACCAGGTGAGTCCAACAATGTTGTGAAGATCACACTTAACAGTTGGAGTAGAAAAGAACTGTTAGGACAACTTTCTATCAAAGTTTAAGTAGCAAAGAGAAAATTTTGCTGGCATGACCTGGGTTTTAGATGCAGGCAACACTACAGGCAGCCTCTTAACCATAATTAAGATCATTCTCTCCAGTATAAATTCCACGTTAAGCATTGCATTGGCACGGATGTCAATAACCATTAATATTAGTCAGGGCTCTCCTATAACCAGGATTTGAAATCAGGGTTTGGAGCTGGTAATCAAACACTTGTTAGCATGTCATGGTTAATTTGGGGGCCAATTTACTACTTGACTAGGATTAAGGCCAGCAATAGAGGAGGGGGAATTCATGGTTTAAGACGGAGAGTGATGAGAGCTTGTTCTTTTCCTGATGTCGTTATTTTGTTTGCATTTCTTTCTAGCAACAAGGAAGCCATTCCACACACAAATTGTCATCAAACTAATCTTTTTTTTCTCTATACCACTACAAAATCTTGGACACACAAAATGCCTCATAATGCAGAAACAGTTATCATGGAGAAGGATTTAAAGTGACCTTCACATAATGACTGGTTTTTGTACACCAACTCTAAAAATAGTGTTAAGAGCCCTGGATGAAGATTATTGGTGTTCCTATAAGATATCATCATCATCATCATCATCTCTTTTCAACAAACAAATTGACAAAGAGCTACAATACTGATTGCTCTGTATTGTATTGAGCTACAATACTCTTCTGAGAAACCTTTATGCGGGTCAAGAAGCAACAGTTAGAACTGG